>JAVYIG010005081.1:0-145150 GCA_035222895.1 Strongylocentrotus droebachiensis | reverse complement strand
TTTAGAAAAAACAGGATTAAGATCCCATGCAACGCTTCGAAATGTAAAGAAGAATGAGAAAATAAAGTTGAGATTCGACCTTTATGTCTAGACGTTGCTTAATGCATTTCGTATTGGTATTATCTCCCATCTGAGATTGATTATAGACGTTATTTATATGGATAATAAGGATAAAGCTGTCCGGATCTTTGAATATAATGCTTCAAAACAAATCGAACAATCTGTTTTTTTCTTTATTCATGGTCTGTTTCTACTGTTTATCTATTTTCATTGCCAACCATCGAAACGAATTTATTATGCATTTCACAGAGGAAAGTTTGCATATTGATGAAACATATGGGCGCAGGCCAAGATTTATACCCACTCAAGTGTGAATTTGGCGCATCTTCCCTCATCTTCTTCAACAGGAAATGGACTTCATTGTAGCCTTAGGACAGGATGGTGACATACAATTTATAAAACAACATCATAATCAGATTATCCGACCCCGGAAACCCCATGAATTCATCAACTTTTATCATACTGGTCCTTTTCCTTTTGAAACTACGCTTGACCTTTAACTCGGATGGCGGCCATTTTTATTTGGCCAATATGACCAGCATGACAGCCCCAAGGAGACCTCAAATCGATACAAGCACATCATAATCAGATTCTCTGACCCAGAAAACCCCAGAAATGTATAAACTGTTATCATACTAGCCCATTTCCTTTCATAACTACACTTGACCTGTAACTCAGATGGCGACCATTTTGGATTTGACCAATATGACCAGTAAGGCAGCCCCAAGGAGACCTAAAATCAATGAAAGAACATCATAATCAGATTTTCTGACCCCCAAAACCCTATAAACATATAAACTATTATCATACAAGCGCTTTTCCTTTTGGAACTACGCTTGACCTTTAACTCAGATGGCGGCCATTTTGGATTTGCCCGATATGGCAGTCCCAGAGAGCGCCCTTCTTGGCGTCCGGCAGAAATCGTAATAGTATGGTATAATCTACCTCTGGGCCAAATTTGGTGCTTTTAGAAGAATCTGCACCAAAATTATCCCTAACAGCCCCCAATATAAATCAAATTCTTCTATGACTGTTTTTATATTTCTTAATAATTTTAAATGTGTAGACATGCGACGTCCTTTTTTCGGGCCTTTTTTAGGCTTTATTGAAGACTAAAACCAAATCACCAGCCCGTATAACCAATTCACAGTACTACTGAAGGACCGATAAGAAGTTGTAAAAAAACATTTAACAAAAGGACGTCAATATTTGAGCCATAAATAATTACAAGAGTGATTTATGGCCAAATAAAATGCTTTTTCTACAATGCTAACATCTGTGATAAGGTACACAGAAGGCTCCAACAGGGAAATGAAGTTCACCTATTTTCTAATGTGGATCCCGAAGTAAAATGTATAATGCTATAAACGATCCCACCAACTGATTTTTGAATAACGGTGCCCAAAGTGCCGGTATTTTGTTTTTGTAGGGGCCTACCACTGCGTTTTTTGTTCATTTCAGACACTATATATTTTGACTGAAAATTTTGGTTTACGTTTGCAGGAGTAGAAAACCCACTAAAGTTGGTTCATCAGCTGAAAGGGCCCAAAGGGCTAGCCACTCTATATAGACAGTCAAAATAAGAATTTGGGCACCTGAGATATGTATCATGCCATAAAGCCTCATACCCACAATATGTATCATTGTATTTGATACCGCAATGGAGATTTTACTTAATTGATTATATATCCCAGACAATTAATAGTTAATTTTCTGGGGTAATAGAATTACAGTAAATATTTATTTCGGTAACAATGATGCATTTTGAGTGCTTTGATGGCCTAATAAGTCTCAAGTGCCCAAAGTCTTATTTAAGCTAAAACTATAGACCTAGGGCCCAAATGTAACAATTCAAGAGCAAGTGATCAAACTAGAGTATATGTTCCTTCTACATGCATGCATATACACGTAAGAGTGTATTATATTGAAAGATATTCTTCGCATTTTGAACCCAGCACGTAGGAAATGCGTGAAAAAATCGGAATTTTGCTGACTAGATTATTAAAACAGTACATATGCGGTTCTGTGGCCCGTTCTGTGGCCGTTCTGTGGACCGTAGTGCTATGACGTCACGTCCCGTCAACTGCACTAGCACTGCGCATGCTTAGCTTGATCGTATCGTCTGCAATTTTTGTCTTATCCGAGCTATTTTGTCGCAGATTACACCGAGCAGAATCTGACATGAATCGCTTTCATCTTCAATTTAAACATGGGATTGATGAGCATTTGTCTAAAGAATTTGATAAAATTAGGGTAACGTATTTTGTAACAATTAATCTTAAAGTTACGAGCTTCCTTGCGATATGTGGATTGCAGCTGCATGCTGTAGCTGGTGACACCATCAGTCCCATATGTGTGAAAGTATGTGTGCAAAAAAGACAGTTTTTCATGTCGAATGTGGAATTGGCACAATTTCCAATAACTTGGTCCTTGTACTGTGTAGCTCGTGTATAGGTGAATTTGCATTCATGTAGTGTTTGGGCATAAATTATTTTGGGCCTTGCCATGAAATAAGCCACTGGGCACTGGTCATTGAATATTGATTGATTAATTAGACTTTAGCCTAGAGTACTAGGAGGGGGTAGAGTAAAACCGCCAAACTTCGGACGTTGCCAAACTCGGACAAAAATGACTTCAACGGCTCGAACGCAAAATATGAGCCTAGCTCAGCCGGGTAACTTGCATGCATTTGATACTACTACTAACCTATATCGTTAGTACAAAAAGTTAGGGCAGGTTGCCGTCTGCAAAACTCACAAAAAACATCGAATTCAGAGACAGATTTCAGGTTACCTAGATTTTTACAGTTCCTTAACAGGGGAGTTAAGGTGTAGAGCCTCCAATATATCGATTAAAAACAAATCCTTGGCATATTTCAGGTGGTTTCTGCCAAATTATGGGAGCTTATGAGATAACTTTTTCACTCTATCGCGAAAATTTTCTAATGGCGGCCGTTACCACGGACCTAGGGGTACTAGATAGATTCCCCTACCAGAAGATGGCGCTCTTCCAATCTTCGGACAGGCAACATTGAGTGTCATTTTGACTACGAAAAAATAGCGCTTTCGTAAGATTTTAGCACCAAAATATTGTACGAGTGTTGTGAATAACACCTTTCTGATAGTTCTACCTAACTTAAATCTACCCAAAACGAGAAAATAATACTTTTTTTCATGAAATCAACGCAGTCAAACTTACCCCCGTCGTACGATTTTGATCCGGTTTCCAAACCTCCGATGAATGCGCACTTTAGCGCGCGCGCTTTACGTGCGCTATGCGCTATACGTGCGCTACGCATGAACGTCCGAAGCTTGGCAAGTGCGTCCGAAGCTTGGCATGAAAACAGGTTCGGCGGGTAAGTAAATAATTCTAGTTTTCCATTTCCTTTACTAATTTTCTTTTACATGATATACATAAACAGTATTTGCACAATAATAGTATATTTGATCTTTCATAATTAAAAAAGAATTTAATGTTTTCCCCGTTTTGTCTTAAGTGTCCGAAGTTGGCGGTTTTACTCTAATCGACCGGCGACAGTTTTCGGCCGGTCCGTTTGATGCATGGTAAAATCCCTTTAAGATACATCGCATAATACTTAATAGCATATCACATATCCCACACAAACCATAACATACCATAGTCACTGAAGAACCACATTTGCAATGGAAAATATATCCTTCAATATCACATTTTAGCGATGTAATCGGCGGTCCCGCTAGCCTAGGCCTACCCGAATCTGAAAAATCAAGTATCTTACGCGTGTCTGTTAGGAATATGGGTACCATAAAATGAGCTTTATTTCAAGTATTTTTCAGATTAAGAGCCCGATTTTGTGTGAGTTGCAAGCTCAAAAGTATCTCATCGCATGTATAAAATCAATGCAGCCGGTCACCGCAGCCCACACACGATATGTCTAATTCAGATTCCAATTTCCGATCACCGCAGAGATAGTTTTCAGCATGGCGAGCTCCGGGGAGCTCCAACGTGGGATACCTGCTCCGCCCGCTAGTGCTATAGATCAGCGGGAAACGCACGGCTCGCGTGCGCGCTTCCTATTGACTTTGTACATGCGACCGAAAACTGTCTCGCTATGCCGATAACTGTCTCCGAAACAGTGAAAATTGAAATGAATATTCTCATGGCAACTCATGATTTTATTCTGGGATTCTTTTTTTGTTTAAATAATAATAATATTTGCTTCATGATTTGAAAAAAAAATGATAATAAACAGGAAGTAAAGAGTCCAAAAAAATAGGATTTTGTCTTAAGTGGCCGACAAACCCCTCCTTTACTCTATAGGCTACAGCGCTCGTCCAGAAGCCTATTCAAAATTTGACCCGTAACTCCGGCGTGGCCTACTAAAACATACCCAAAATGAGTAATTATTCATTAAATGTCCAAATAAAGATCAGATACAAGTCATTATGTTTATTACCTGTTTCGTGTCAATTTTCTTGTTATTTTTGGTGTATTTTTCGGATAAACATTGATATTAGTATACACTTTTTCACAGGTTTCCGGCAAACCGCTGCACATTACAAGTACATAACGATGGTGGGTTGCGCGCGGGCACGCGCGCGCCTGTGTGAAGTTATCTACCGTAATGATATTACTGCAAAAACGTTTATAGAGCTTCTTAATCCTTCTTTGATGTACTACAGTATGTTTTGGCAGCACACTGTTTTGTTCCTAAAATGTGTGATTATTAAAAAACATTTTGTATTGCAGTGTAAGCTAGATGAGGAAGGAGATGGAGAAACTAAGGGGAAGTGGTTCAGTCATCTTCTGAAGACGTTGCCCATCCCACCTGCCTATACTATCGTCAGAGTCAATGATCTTTCTTCTGATAGAGATGAGGTTCACCAGCTTCTCCAAAAGCATATCAACAAGGTAAATCATAAAGATAATTTCTTGCTGGGCTATGTGTTTGTAGTTCTGATAGAACCCTTAGCAGAGCTGCCAACTAGTACGGATTTCCCGTAATTGGTACGGAAATTAACGACCATTACGGCAGTAAGGAATGTTGTCTAAAAATTACAGATTTTTTTTTTGTTTTTTTTGTTGTTGTTGTTGTTGCGCATAGGGGATCTATCGTAGCAAGTGCTGTACAGTATGGTGGCCATCCAGCACTCGCTGCATGCTATGAGAACGATGGAAAATTATCAAGTATTCTCTTAATAGAAGCCAATTTTTCATTGAAAACTTACGTGTTGTGATGAACTGAAAATCATATTTAGCAACTTTGTGGGAGTAAAATCACAACAAATTTCAGATAATCATGCGCGCATGCGTCCGCTTCCATTCTTTTAAGATTCATGGCGCCGCATAGGAAATTACTGATTTATTCCCCAAATTACTGATTTTGAGCCTTATGGTTACTGATTTTCTGTTCTGGAGGTTGGCAGCTCTGCCTTAGTGTATTTTTAAAAATAATTTAGAAAAATGATTATTTGTTGTCATGTTCCAAGCTTTAAAACATATACCTTAACATTTTAAATTCAAATTATGTGCAGCTACAATCTTTTTTTTTATAAATCAAAATTATTTTTTGCAGGATCACTTAATATTTTGCATGGAGAGGAAAGAACAATAGAACCCTGTTTTATATGTTTCTCCACCCCAAACACCCCCACCCCCATCAAAAATAAAATATTATTTGTTTTTTAATTTATTATAAATTCATCTACCATGTCTTGCTCTCCGTTTTTAATCTATTTGATAATTTTTGTATATTCTCCCCACATCTTCCCTCTCCTCTTTCCAAGCAGCAATATGAGCACAAACCATTTGCCCCACCCACAGTGGTGCCCCACCCCCTTCTTCGAGACGTCCTGGTCATTCCCAGTGGACACCAGCGGGATGACTCCGCAGAGCTCAAGCCAGAGAGTAAGGAGGTCATTGTTGACCTGGCTTGTGGGATGGCAGTGCTGAGAGGAGCCGAGGTCTTTGCCCCAGGTGTAATGGCAGCACCAGTAGGTAGACACATGGCTTTCTCTTCCATTTTCTTCTTTCCTTTTATGTTACAGGCCTTAAATTAATCGACGGCCATCGACGGCCAGGCCGTCGATGCCCCTATGACTGGCCGTGGTGCCCTCCCAAAAAAAGATAAATTCACGGCCAAAAAGGCCGTGCCCTTTTTTTCAAACTGGCCGACGTGCCTTTTTTCCAACTGGACGTGCCCTTTTTTTGAAATTTGCGCTCATAAAACCACCAATTGCGCCCATAATCATCTAAAACTAGACGGCAAGGCGCAAGTGTTTTCCGTGAAAATGCGCCCATAAATTATTAGAACAGTAAAAATACACGAATCACAAACAGTTTGCCGCCCACGAGCTCTCTTCTAGCTTCGTATTTAGTGCTTTAATAAGGCGCAAGTGCCGTGAAAATGCGCCCTTTCTTATTATATAGGCAATGCGCTAGCGCACGTACGTACGTACGTACGTTCATGCGATCGATCGCTTGATATGGTGCATGCTGTTGACGCACGCACGTACAGTACATGCGTACAAATCGAAGGCCAGGATCAAGAAAACAAATCGTCAAATGGAGAAATAAACAAGCATTCAAATAGTCATTAGAGATCTGTCGAGGTTTGTTTGTAGGTCTAGTTTATTATTTATCTCAAATAGAATTTAGAATTATCTTATTAATAAGTTAAGAACACCTACGATGTCTCGATCGTAGTTACTCTCATTTTGCCACCAGCCGACCTAGCTTCAAAAAGCTACCCTGCCAGCTTCCCAAGACGAACGTTTCGAGTCCCGGTAAAATTACGCGCTGCAAATCTCCGAGGGTGCATCGGTTTCGCTGGCAAACTTCCAGCCCGACAGCTTCCACCAAAAGTGGCGAGAGTGTGTGTGCGAGGAACGATTTGGTTTCGTGAACGCACGTTACGCGACTGAGCTGAGCATGTCACTTTCAGCTGTCGAATGTCTAAGGACATTTTTACATCTATTTCATTAGTTAGGCCTATCTAGACCTTTCTATACAACAGTTAAAAAGATAATTTCTTCAAATTTGCTCCTACTACCGAGACTGTGCGGAAGGTTTGTGTGTGAGGTGCGATTTCGATTTGGGATAACCGGCCCGGTAAACTTGCCAAGTCCTTCTGACTTTCGATGTTTGTGAAATTGACAATTTATTTATTTATTCATTTGCTCATCAATATTTTTAGTTAATTTAAAATACTGTTTAATGTGCAAGTTTGATGTTCTTAATCAATCTTAATTCCTGTTCATATTGTTAAGATTAAAAAGTTATTAAATTGATCGTTCTATTCACATTATGAAATTAACATTGTAGACTCTCTTTGAACTTATGATTAGATAAGGGGCCTATCTGTTTTTGGAAAATTGCCCCTTGCTCTGGTAAATTCCCGTGGGCAAGGGGCAACTTAAAAAAAAAATTGCTCCTTGCTCCTGGCTGCTAAATCGTAAGGCTTGCGGGGCCGCCGCCTTGTTTGTATGTACCGTAGACCTCTATACATTCTGTGAAGAAGCTGGTGCTAAAAGTCATGGGAAATTGATCCCGCACAAGTTTCATAAAATACACATGACATCTAACAAAAAAAGAATCAATTTTTTTGGCCTCATACTCGATGCCCTTTTTGTAAAATATTTTGGCCTCGATGCCCTTTTTGTAAAAATATTTTGGCCTTGGTGCCCTTAAAAATATGAGGTACTCAAGGCCAAACTGGCCTTGCCCTAAAAATGACGAAATTTAAGGCCTGATGTTATGTTATGTTTTATAAACATGCAGGGTGGTCTACAAACAAATATGAAACATGACAATTTGCAACTTGGAAGGAGTATGAACTGATACTGTACACAAAGCCCAAGTTCCTTGTTACCTGCAAGGGGCTATAGCAGCTCTTGTGTTCTCAGATGCTTTTCTAGCGGAATCTGAGCCATATTCTGAAGGATTAGAAAAATATATTATCTTACAACTAATATTTCAGAAATAGTCTTGGTTCAGATTGAATTCATAACATGTAGCTGATTTTTAAACTGTAGTTTGAAAATTGAAACCTGTCGCTGTTTAAACTCCTTTTCTTTTGGACCACCCTGGTCATAAACATACTTTAATAACAAAACTTGTACCTGTACGTATTAAAACTAGTACCCCGTAATTAACGGTGTATAAACCGCACTTTTTTTTTTTTTTTTTTTTTTAAGTTTCGATTTGTGCCCCTTCATCTGGCGCTATGCCTGGCAATGTCTCCCAGCTCGGTAATCGGTGTGTTGACTCACCACTCGGAAACTAGAACAACACTAAAATTTGTCTGTCATCTTGGTTTGAAAGTAATCATTCTGATAGATCTCAATATGTAGTTTATAATAATAATTCCTCCAATTTTTCTTCTATTACATGGTGTACCACAAGGTTCTATCCTAGGTCCTTACTGTTTTTAATTTACATTACCGTAATGATCTTACGAACAAAACAAAAAAATCTCGGCAAAAAAATACACGAGGGCGGTTAATACAACGTTAATTACGGTACTGATAATTTTTTAACCGATTGCCTACTGTAACCAGGTGTTTCCCGTATTAAGCCAATGGGGGTTAGAGAATTCAGCAATCAACGGGTTAATATAGTTCTGGTAATAGTAGTGGTACAATGAAAATTAGTCTGTAGAAATATCAGCAGTAGTAGTAGTACTAGTAGAAGTGGTATTAGTGGCAGTGATAGGAGGAGGACCTGCGGCAGGGGCAATCAATGGTTGTTGTGGCACTTATAGTTTTGTTGGAGCAGTTAAGCAAAATAGTCTGCATCTCAACCAGTTGGCCAAAACTGATGTGTACTTTAATTATAAATTCCAAGCAATATCAGAAGATGAAACAAAAATTCCTAAAAGTCTCATATTTTGTGGCACTTATAGTTTTGTTGTAGCAGTTAAGCAAAAGTTTCATATTTCATACCTATGCTTCTGTTATTAGTATCATTAGACCAATAATTGCGATATCCCTTCTTTAAAAAAAATAAAAAAAATTGCAGCAATGAACAGAGGTGACACAGTCGCAGTCTATTCTGATGTAAAGGGTCTTTGTCGAAGAGGCATGACGACTAGGTTCGAAGGTGAAAGACTATTTCTAGGGAATGGAACGGCCATGATGAGCAGACATGACATCATGGTAGCCACATCGTCTCCCAGGTTTGTTGATGGTTTGATCTAAAGAAATGAAAGAGATATAGTTCTTGTTTTTAGACATGATGCATACTGCAAGTCCTGAAAGGAATAAAAAGACAAAGAATTAATAATATTTAGAATTTATATATTGCTGAATACATTGACCATGTCTCAAAGCGCTGACCATTCTACATTAACATTTGCATCCTACCCGGGACCCATTTAACACCTGGGTGAAGAGTGGCAAGTGCAGATTAAATGTAAAAGTGTAAATTGTGATCTGCAGTCTGGTGACTTATCTACTAGTCCAAAACACCTCTACCTACTGTTGAAAATGCCATTCAAATTTAACCATTTCATTGCCCCCCCCCCCCCCCACACACACACACACACACACATATTAAAATTAACAGACAATTTGGTTTTGTACTGACTCGTGGTGTACTAGTATTACGTTTAAATATGTGGGGCACAAGGAGAAAAAAATTGTGATGGTGAAACAAATGCACAGGCACTTTATTTATATATATATATGAACCCCTATTACATAACAATATTTATTTTATTTGTTTGTTATTTGCTCTGTAAAATAAAAGATATAGGGGCATGAGAAAAGGGTTTTGGTATTTTGGCTTTTTCTACATGTATTTTGTCAATCTGTACCACAGAATAGTTTTCTTGAATTATGGCACGTTATAAATCTGCTGTTTATTCTTTTTTTATACCTTTAGTGGAACAGCAGTCGTGATGATAGACCCCGTGTTTGACTGCCCGTCTCTCAACGCTGTTCTTCCATCCAAGATCTTCCTACAGAACCTCCCGTCCATCATAGTGTGTCATGTCTTAAACCCCCAGCCTGGAGAGAATGTGCTAGACATGTGCGCTGCACCAGGTAAAATCATTTTGACTGAACTTCATTTCTATCTTTGCTTTGGTGTTGAAAATCTTGTGTCTATCATAACTCGTATCAAGATATAACTTGCAGGTACAGACTCTTTTCATCACATCCTGCAAGAAAGTCGTTACTGCCATTGGCAATACGTCAATGTAGCTCTTATGGCCATCTTGCGGACATCCAACAATTTGTCATGTGACACATTTATAATAATGATAATACTAACAGTAGATTCTTGGATGGTGCTCATATCTGTTAGACATGACACTCCTGGCATTTCTCAAGTATTACCCCGGCTTTAGCATGGCTGCTGTTACGGCGCTCCAGCATTTCAAGGAATTAATCCATTTACATCACCTATGTCTAGTGTGGCAAATGTAGATTAATGTCTTGCCAAAGGACATTGGTGCCGCGGCGGGGCTCGAACCGTGAACCTTGCGATCCACAGTCCAGTGACGTATCCACTCGACCACGACACCTCAACATTATTAACCCATTGAAAGGTTATATGTTTCCCATAGGTTAAATACAGGAATCACCAGGTTCCAGTAGGCGACCCATTGACTACTGAAAGGTTATATGTTTCCCATAGGTTAAATACAGGAATCATCAGGTTCCAGTAGGCGACCCATTGACTACTGAAAGGTTATATGTTTCCCATAGGTTAAATACAGGAATCACCAGGTTCCAGTAGGCGACCCATTGACTACTGAAAGGTTATATGTTTCCCATAGGTTAAATACAGGAATCACCAGGTTCCAGTAGGCGACCCATTGACTACTGAAAGGTTATATGTTTCCCATAGGTTAAATACAGGAATCACCAGGTTCCAGTAGTCGACCCATTGACTACTGAAAGGTTATGTGTTTCCCATAGGTTAAATACAGGAATCATCAGGTTCCAGTAGGCGACCCATTGACTACTGAAAGGTTATATGTTTCCCATAGGTTAAATACAGGAATCACCAGGTTCCAGTAGGCGACCCATTGACTACTGAAAGGTTATATGTTTCCCATAGGTTAAATACAGGAATCACCAGGTTCCAGTAGGCGACCCATTGACTACTGAAAGGTTATATGTTTCCCATAGGTTAAATACAGGAATCACCAGGTTCCAGTAGGCGATGGGTTCAGCCTAACCTAAGTTTGTCAGTCTATGGCTGGCAGGAGGGAGAAGCAACAGTACAGAGCCTATAGTCTTCATGTTCAGACCTTATGTTATGCATTACTACTGAAATGGATTTGTGCCTGTAAACTAGTCATGAACCTTCTTTCTATTGTAATGGACCATGTGAACCACCCCTCTGTGGTTTTTGTTTTGTTGAAGGGGGCGGGCCCATTGATCACATATAAACTTACTGCCTGGAGAATGATGTTAAGACTCTTCAAAGAAGGCAAGTATCAACTGTACATTATCTATGAGTGCTTAATATCCTTTTCAGTTGGATTTTTCTTTTATAGTAATGTATTGTCATTTCTTTTTTTATTTCACCAACCTAGGAGGCAAGACAACTCACATTGCAACTTTAATGAAGGATCAGGGGAGGGTTATAGCCCTGGACAAGGCGTCCAAGAAGATTGCCAGAATAGAAGCCTATGCAGCAGCTTTTCACTTGACCTGCATTCAAGCTTACTACTTCGATGCTACCAAGGCCTGTGCTAGCGAATCAGAGGCTTTAACAGGAAAAGGTATGAAAGACAGCATATTGCCATATTAAGGGAATGAACTACCCCTACCCCCCCCCCCCCCCCCCCCCTCACTCCAAAAAAATCACACAACTTTAAATTGCACTTCGTTAAAAGATATGACATCATCAACTCATACTCTGGCAGCAATTGCTCCGCTGTCAATTTCCAACACTAAAGGAATTCTTAACTCAACTATAGATTTCCTTTACCTTAACCCTAACAGTATGTTTTGATGAAAGAAACCTGTTAGTCCAGTAGACGGTACCATATACCATGTACATGACCTGGAAAAGTTGATAAGTACAAGGTTTTTTTGTTGATTCGTGTTCTAGATGGGTATTGAAGTAAATTCAGCTTGGCAACCTTGAGCAACTTTTTGTATAGCCTAATTAGCATAATCATCTAATTATCATATGTGCAATATGTAATAATGTTGCTAATCTCAATCCAGGAAGCCTGAAAACATGGATAATACGACTTTTCAAGGGTTTTCTATGACAAGGAATTCATTTATGACACCAATTTTTATTTTTAAGTAATACAAATGTCTTAAATAGCATAATTAGCATAATATGTACAATATATGGACTTCATTGTCATTGTTTATCTATAAAGCCTAAAAATGGTGCAATGCAACATTGTAAATCACTTTTGAAAAACTGATTATTAATTCAAGAGAAGATATTCCATGTAGATGTAGTATAATTAGCCTAATTAGCATAGACACTGTATGTGCCAAATGTAATAATGTTGCTAATCTCAATCCAGGAAGACTGAAAACAAGGATGACTTTTTCAGGGTTTTCCATGACGAGGGATTCAGTTGTGACACCAGTTTTTATTTTTAAGTAATGCAATTGGCTTAACATGTAATTATTGTACCAATAATTATATTAAATATTGTACCTAATTAGCATATTATGTAGAATATCAATTATTTGGGACTCTATTTAGCTTCACAAATTGTATGTCAAATGTGGTGGTTATCTTGGTCTTAAGGCAATGTTGTCGAACCTCATGAAATATCTAGGAAATGGCGGGGTCATCATACGCATTGATGGCTGGGCTTCAGTCATTGGATTTAGAGAGACTGTCGGAAACACTGAATATGTGGTTAAGCAGATGATAATGATGGAATTGATGATGTGGTGAGACAGGTACGTACATAGGCCAGGGATGTTGAATACAACAGTGCGAACTATGATCTGTCTATGTTTACCAAAGCTAGAACCATTGAGAGTACAAGCCCGACGTTGCTCAAGCAGAATTCCTGGAAAAGTATTACTATATTAATCATGTTTTCAGGCTTCCTGGATTAAGCTTAGTAACATTATTACATTTGGCACATACAGTGTCTATGCTAATTAGGCTAATTATCCTACAACTACATGGAATATCTTCTCTTGAATTAATAATCAGTCTTTCAAAAGTGATTTACAATGTTGCATTGCACCATTTTTAGGCTTTATAGATAAACAATGACAATGAAGTCCATATATTGTACACATGCTTATTAGCTCATTAATGCTCATTGTACTATTTAGGACAATTGCATTACTTGGAATAAAATACTGGTGTCATAAATGAATTCCTCGTCATAGAAAACCCTTGAAAAGTCGTATTATCCATGTTTTCAGGCTGCTTTGATTGAGATTAGCAACATTATTACATATTGCAAATATATGCTAATTAGATTATTATGCTTAGTAGGCTAATTATACTACATATACATGGAATATCTTCTCATGAATTAATGATTAATCTTTCAAAAGTGATTTAAAATGTTGCATTGCACCATTATTAGGCTTTATAGATAAACAATTAATGACAATGAAGTCCATATATTATACACATGCTTATTAGCTTATTACACTCATTGTGCTATTAAGACAATTGCATTACTTGGAATAAAAAACTGGTGTCATAAATGAATTCCTCGTCATAGAAAACCCTTGAAAAGTCGTAATATCCATGTTTTCAGGCTGCCTGGATTGAGATTAGCAACATAATTACATATTGCACATATATGCTAATTAGATTATTATGCTAATTAGGCTAATAATACTACATATACATGGAATATCTTCTCATGAATTAATGATTAATCTTTCTAAAGCGAGTTTCAATGTTGCATTGCACCATTTTTAGGCTTTATAGATAAACAATGACAATGAAGTCCATATATTGTACATATTATGCTAATTATGCTATTTAGGACAATTGTATTACTTAAAAATAAAAATTGGTGTCATAAATGAATTCCTTGTCATAGAAAACCCTTGAAAAGTCGTATTACCCATGTTTTCAGGCTTCCTGGATTGAGATTAGCAACATTATTACATATTGCACATATGATAATTAGATGATTATGCTAATTAGGCTATACAAAAATTTGCTCAAGGTTGCCGAGCTGGCAACCAAGCTGAATTTACCTCAATACCCATCTAGAACATGAATCAACAAAAAAACCTTGTACTTATCAACTTTTCCAGGTCTGAAAAATGTCTACAGGACTATGTAGGAATAGTAGCCAGAGCACAAAATGTAAGTCATGACACTATCTTAAGCTTGGCTCTCTTTTCTTTCAAATCCATTCATCAGAAGACTTGCTGCATCCACCATTCCCTGAAATGATCTTTGACCGCATTCTACTAGACGCCCCCTGCAGTGGTCTGGGTCAACGTCCTATGATCTACAACAAGATGAGCCTCAGTGAGGTCAAGTCTTATCCTGCTCTTCAACACAAGCTCTTTACCTCGGTAAATGACCCTATTTTATACATTCCTTTCAGTTGTGAACCTCAATTGAACCGACTATTTTGAGTTCGGCCTGATTGGGTTTAAAAATTCAATTTACCGTACAGTTTGATCAAAATTAGGTAACCTCCTAAAAAAAGTTGCATAAGATTTACAAAGAATATTGTTTTGATTTTAATCTGCAATTGATATCATACAATATTTTTCTTATTCTTAATGTGGATTATGCACAAAAATACATGTTTTTCTATTTTATTTTGTGATAAGCAGGTAAAAAACATCTTGGTATTAAAGCATTTATTATTTTGTTGTTGACATGAAAAAATATGGTTCTACAGTGTATGTTGTTGTTTTTTATTGCTGAAACTGTGATATTTTGCACTCTGTGTTGGGTTCCTTGCTTCTCTTGCTGCTCAAGAGACCTTGATCTTGTCTATTCCCATATTTTCTACACCGAGAGGGTATACTTACCACATGGTCTAAAAATAATAATATTCATTTAATAATTATTAGACCTTATGGATAGTAGCAAAATTGGGAATCAGACTAAATGAACAATAGACCAAATGAGTATTAGACTAATTGGAGATGAGACCAACTGGCTATTGGCCTAAATTGTCATTAGACCAAATGATAATTAGACCATGCAGATAGAAGACGGGCTGGGTGTAGACCATATGGGAATAGACTAATTGGGTAGTAGACGGAACTGGTTGTAGACTAAACGGCATTCTGCTTTTCTTTCAGGCTGTCAGATTGCTTCGAGAAGGAGGCACCCTGGTCTACAGCACCTGCACAATCACTCCAGAGGAGAATGAAGGCCTGGTGGCATGGGCGCTCCAGAAACATCCGCAAATGAGACTAGAGAAACAGGTAAAAATGCGTAAACCAGCAACTCTATTGCGCAAGAAATGTTAGCAAAGTCCGGGAGTGTTTATACTATATAATGCCATGTATTATCATAACCCTGGCTTAAGCATGGCTACCACTACAGTGCTCAAGAATCTTAATGAATTAATTCCTGCCAAGTACTCATTTATATCACCTGGTTGGAGTGTGGCAAAGGTAGATTAATGTCTTGCCAAAGGACAGTAGTGTTTTGAATGGGATTTGAATTGTATACCTACTGGTTCACAGTCCTGAAACAGGGTGCAGCTCAAAAGATTAGCAAAAGTTTCATACAGGGAACTGACATGCAATTGACACGATTTTTGCAATGCCGGAAAGATTCTTGCTTTGAAAATGGCCATTCGTAACAATTGGCAAAAGTCTATCCCATATTCATTAGAGTAGACAATGCTAAATCTGGCCTAGACTAATGACCCAGTAGTAGTAATGAGATTATTGCATGAATTTGCATCCGATCGAGGAAGATGTCTGAACTCTAGACATCAAAATTATTACAGGTATTTTTTTCCTTTTGGATATGATACAAGAACTTTCAAACCATTATTACAACCTTCCTGATGAAACTCTTTCATAACCTACCTGTATGAATGTTCTAAAGAAGAAAAAAAATATTGTTTTCATAAATTATGGAATTTCATTTTCAAGTTTTGAGTGGAAGACTGTAAAATAAAAGCATTGTTATCATAAAAAGAGGAGGTCCACATACATGTACATTTGTTAACACCTTGATGCTTCTTAATGTACCATCTACAGTTCGATTTGAGTATTTTAGTACATGTAGATGTACTTGTAGATGACCTCTTGTAATTGTTTTCCTTTTTTTTCTCCATCTCCTTAGGAACCACATTTTGGTGGTCCAGGTCTACCAGTACCTGGCCTAAGCAGCGAGGACCAAGAGAAAGTCCAGCGTTTCACACCGGCATCCCACCTGGCAGGCTTCAATCAAGGGAGAACAGTGAGCTGCAACGAGGACACGATAGGTTTCTTTATAGCTAAATTTGTCAAATTGACTGATAGATAATAATAATAATAATAAACCATTCTTATATAGCGCATATCACAAAAATAAATTAAGTCCCTCAGACAAAACCAAGGAAGGGATAATAGCAGACATGAGGGAAGAGAAGAGACAGAATAACTGCTTTGTCATAACATTGTACCAATTTAACAAGCAAACAAATGTGTCTTTAAGAGACTCTTGACATTTTCTACTGTATCAACCTAGTTAAGATGATTTATTCCATAACTCTAATATTGGATTCTTATCTAGTGCACGTATCGACCTTGCAAGGTCCTCAAGGCACTCCAACATTACCCGGCTATGCTAGGCTGCCGATTTCGACGCTCACAGCATTTTAAGGAATTCCTTCCTACCGGTACCCATTTAACACCATATTAATTTGTTGATATTGAGGGAGGAAGTAACAAGGATTTTGACTGAGAGCAAAGGTTTCTTGAAGGGCAATATTTTGTTATCAATTGTTATAAGTAATCAGGGCCTTTTCATTGCATGCACAAGAACACCAATGTCAAAATCTTAAAATCAATTCGTTGTTTTACTGGAAGCCGAGTGCGAGTAACCAACCTTGCCACAGAGTTTTGGATTCTTTGCAAATTCTGAATTTCGTTATCAGGAAGACCATTATAAGATGCCATTACAGAAATCAAGGCGAGAAACTAAGGGACGAATTGCCCCAATCTTTTGCAAAGCAAATGATGCTGCTTTGCAGATATGCTGACAATGTCCAATGTTCATCTAGTCTCCCACCAAGGTTTCGAGCTGAATCCACTGAGTGTATTACTATCTATCTATCTAAGTATCTTCTCCCGGTTTGGAGGTTGATTGCAACATCTCTCCATTTCACTCTATCTTCTGCATTTCTGGTGCACTCTTGCAGTTTTAGTCTACTCCAGTTCTTGACATTCTCTTCCCAGTTGATTCTGGGTCTCCCTCTAGGTCTACTTCCTTCCACTCTTTCTTCCAATGCATCCTTTAAGAGGCTTTGGTGCATTTTAACATGACCAAAGTATCTGATTTGTCTCTCCTTTAATAATCTTACTAGTGCAATTTGTTTACGCCCTGACATGTGCAATATCTCTTTGTTGGTCTTCATTAGTTTCCAGGATATTTTCATCATTCTTCTGTAGATCCACAATTCAAAAGATGTTATTCTATTTTCCATGGCCTTGTTTATTGTCCATGTTTCTGCTCCGTACAATAGGACAGACCACACATAACAGTTAACTAGTCTCAACCTAAGCGCAAATTTCACCTTTCTATTTGTGAATAATCCTTTCATTGCCAGAATCTTGTGCAAAGCAAATGATGCGAGTGTATTACAGTGTTACCAAATGAAATGGTATCGATCCGTGTACATTGTCTAATTTACTTGTAAAGTGAAGGACCTTAGTTTTATCCTCATTGAGTTTAAGACCATTATGAGCCCAGCAATTCTTGATATCTACCATACATTGCTGTTCCCCCTTGGCTATGACAATAGGGATGACTTTGTGTTTGATCTAACGTTACCTTTAACTATAATTCACATTTTGACTTACCACTAACTCCCACGAGGGTGCTGGTACTTAGTACATGTAGGTCTACACCAACCTTCTTGCCTCTGGACACTGTAAAATGAACTGCTGTCACCTTCCCAATATTGGCTTTTGAGGCTCGAATATGCACATATTTGGCTGGCACAATTGATGAAGTGTTTTCTTGGTCGAAAAAAATTAAACACTCTCGGAAGCATTTATCCGCTTTTGATCTTGTACTAGACCTAGAAGCTGCCATGATCCGGGCCATGATGAAATAAGAGTCTATGTCTAGCTCCTTTACAATTCGGCACCGGCATGGCCGGCTGCGCGCGCTCGTTCAGATCTCCAGCGCATTGCTAGTACTCTCCGTGTACATTATAATTAATATCGAGATCGAATGACGTAACAATTGAAAAATTTCGGGTATCCTGTTTTCGTGACCAAAAAAAAAATACTCTTGGACTGCACCCTTCAGTTATCCGATATTAGACTGCCTCCTCTCCTGTACCCATGCCTTCATATGGGCCCACACTGGTTGCAAAGTTGTGGTGTTAGCTGCATGCGGCGATACTCTTGGACTCCATATGTCAGTCCTTCGAAATTAGACGGCCTCCTCTCCTGTATCCATGCCTTCATATGGGCCCACACCATCTCGATAGGATTGAGGTCGGGACTTTCTGCGGGAGTTTTCCACCTGAGGATGTCGTTTTTAATCATGCACTCCTTGGCTGCCTTTGACGTATGCTTAGGTTCATTGTCCTGCATAAATCTATGCTGGGTGGGGTAGACAGCTTGCAGGAAAGGCTTTAACGTTCCTTCTAGAATGGTCTCGTAATAGTAGGTTGCTTTCATGATCCGGGTGAAGACCAAGAAGTCGGAGGCACCGCGACGTGATATTGCTCCCCACACATGAACTTTTCCAGGATGTTTGGGTCAATTAAAGTACTTTCCCGGCTCTCTGACTATTCTGAAGGGTCACCCTCCCGTTTCGAAACAGTTGGATTGACGTTTCGGCACTGAAGACAACATCTTTGGAGGTGTCGATCACTCTTGTCATGGAGGCGTTCATTAATTTGTTACAGTGGGCAACTCGTAATTCCCTATTGAAAGTTCTTATCATTTGCATGAACTTTGGCCCACACGTCACCCATCCAAGTCAGCGCTAGAAAGCCTTGATAGTTGATACTGACACGTTCATCCCGTAGAGCTCTATCAAAATCTGGCATAGTTTTTCAGCACTCGACTCTTTTCATTCTCATATGCTGTCTCGATGAATCCTTGAGTGGGTCTAGTCTGCTTTGTCTGGCTGGTCGTTGCTGACATGCAGTACTCTTGGTCTCCTTGTACTGCCGCAGAAATCTGGTGATGGACTCTAGGTCCCATCTTCTCTACCCTAGCCATCTTAGCTACTCTTTGCCTTGTGTCCCCAGAAGCCATGTCTCACCATTTCTTTCTCAATGTATGCCATTCTCTGTGGCTCTGTGAGTGAATCTGTGGACTCTGATCCTGTCATCGATCTCGTCGACATCAGATTCGATGTCTGCATCGTCCATGTAATCATCGTCGTTCGATGATTCTTCGTCACATGACTCGTTCTCGCTGTCATTGTTGACGAATTGATCTATCGCAAGTGAATGTAATATTGCTCCCAACAAATGAACTTTTCCAGGATGTTTGGGTCGATTAAAGTACTTCCTCGGCTCACCGACTTTTCTGAAGGGTTACTTTCCCGTTTTGAAACAGTTGGATTGACGTTTTGCCACTGAAGACGACATCTTCAAAGGTGTAGATCATTCTTGTCGTGGAAGTGTTCATTAATTTCTTGCAGTGGGCGCCTCGTAATTCCCTATTGATAATTCTTATCATTTGCATGAACTTTGGCCCACACGTCACCCATCCAAGTCGGCGCTGAAAAGCCTTGATAGTTGATACTGACATGTTCTTCCTGTAGAGCTCTATCAAAATCTGGCGTAGTTTTTCATAATAAATAAATGTATAAATAAATAGTTGAATAAATTAATAAATATCAAATAAGTAAATAAATAATTACATGTGAATCAATTAATGAATGAAACAGATAAACAAATACATAATCAATGGTACAATTTGTTCTTCTAGAACGACATACCCTTAGCCTTGCATGTGGCTCTGTGAGTGAATCTGTGGACTCTGATCCTGTCATCGATCTCGTCGACATCAGATTCGATGTCTGCATCGTCCATGTAATCATCGTCGTCCGATGATTCTTCGTCACATGACTCTTTCTCGCTGCCCTCGTTGACCAATTGATCTATCGCGAGTCAACGTGATATTGCTCCCCAAACATGAACTTTTCCAGGATGTTTGGGTCGATTAAAGTACTTCCTCGGCTCACCGACTTTTCTGAAGGGTTACCCTCCCGTTTCAAAACAGTCGGATTGACGTTTCGTCACCAAAGACAACATCTTTGAATGTGTCGATCACTCTTGTCATGGAAGCTTTCATTCATTTCTTGCAGTAGGCGACTCCTAATTCCCTATTGATCAGTCTTATCATTTGTATGAACTGTGGCTCACACGTCACCCATCCAAGTCGGCGCCGGAAAGCCTTGATAGTTGATACTGACACGTTCATTCCATAGAGCTCTATCAAAATCTCGCTTAGTTTTTCAGCACTCAGCTCGTTATTATTTTCATATGCTGTCTCGATGAGATCCTTGAGTGGGTCTAGTCTGCTTTGTCTGGCTGGGCGTTGCTGAGTTGAGGCTTCAACGTTCCTTCTAGAATGGCCTCGCAATAGAAGGTCGCTTTCATGATCACGGTGAAGACCAAGAAGTGGAAGGCTCCGCGCCGTGATATTGCTCCCCACACATGAACTTTTCCAGGATGTTTGGGTCGATTAAAGTACTTCCTCTGCTCACCGACTGTTCTGAAGGGTTACCCTCCCGTTTCGAAACAGTTGGATTGATGTTTCGTCACTGAAGACAACATTGTTGAAGATGTCGATCACTCTTGTCCTGGAAGCGTTCGTTAATTTCTTACAGTGGGCGACTCGTAATTCCCTATTGATAAGTCTTATCATTTGCACGAACTTTGGCCCACACGTCACCCATCCAAGTCGGCGCCGGAAAGCCTTGATAGTTGATACTGATACGTTCATTCCATAGAGCTCTATCAAAATCTGGCATAGTTTTTTAGCACTCAACTATTATTTTCATATGCTGTCTCCTTTGAGATCCTTGAGTGGGTCTAGTCTGCTTTGTCTGGCTGGTCGTGGCTGAGGTGAGGCTTCAACGTTCCTTCTAGAATGGCCTCGCAATAGAAGGTCGTTTTTATGATCCCGGTGAAGACCAAGAAGTCGGAAGGCACCGCGACATGATATTGCTCCCCACACATGAACCTTTCCAGGATGTTTTGGTCGATTAAAGTACTTCCTCGGCTCACCGACTTTTCTGAAGGGTTACCCTCCCGTTTCAAAACAGTTGGATTGACGTCTCACTAAAAACAACATCTTCAAAGGTGTCGATCACTCTTGTCGTGGAAGCGTTCATTAATCGTTTGCAATGGGCGATTCGTAATTCCCTATTGATAAGTCTTTGCATTTGCATGTACTTTGGCCCACACGTTACCCATCCAAGTCGGCGCCGGAAAGCCTTGATAGCTGATACTGACACGTTCATCCCGTAGAGCTCTATCAAAATCTTGCATAGTTTTTCAGCACTCGGCTCGTTATCATTCTCATACGGCACCTACATTATTTTGTAGCTACACGTTTGTCTGCAATCACATGCGATTGTTTGCAATCACATGCGATTGTTTGCAAACAGTTCCATTCTTAAACGTTCTCTGTAGGTTTCCATGGTGAGTGAGTATTCACAATAATGCTTCAATAGCGTTGGATATTAGTCAAATAGCCTATATGACGTTATGCCAACATTGGTACATGGTTTGAAATTTGGCGTCGGTCAGCCAACGTTGGCCCAACGATACACTCACTGATACACATTGGATATTGGTCAAAAATACGACGTCTTGCCAACGTTTGATAGTGGTAAAAAATACGACGTTATGCCCACGTCAATATATTGTCGGATAGTCTCTTCTCTCCAACCTCCATTACGACCGCCTCTGGAACCTCCTCTGCAGATTCCTTTACTCCTAGAATTTGGATGTTACTACATCTTGCATGTTGCTGTAACACATCCAGCTTTATTTCCAAAGCCGATCAAAATTCTGTAGAGCTTTCTCCTGCCTTCTTAAGGTGCTTGATTTCCTCTTCCTGCGCTTACACCTTTCCCTCCAGATCCATTACCCGCTCTTCTTGCTCCTCTAACCGAGCAGCGATGCCAGATACAGCCTCCTGAACTGCATCTTTCACCAACTTTTTTAAAAGACTGCTGCTTTCCAACTCGGCGATAACCTGCCGAGCGATGTCTGCTGACTGAGACTTGGTTGGCATTTTGAGATTGGATGATCGGAGGAACAACACGGGGCATGGAAATAAATCCTTTAGATGTAGAAATTGGCTGTGTCTCTTGCAAGGTGCCAGCAGAAAAAAGAGGGTGTGCTTTTCGTTGACGCTTTCCTCCACGGATAGGGAACCATCCACTGTTGCCCTCTCTTCTCACATGACTTGTAGATAACGGCGTACTCATCTTTCTCTATTTTGCTCATGCTAGCCGGTTCACAGTCACAGTTATTCTGAACACCCATGCTTTCGATGAATATGGAGGACCCTGCTAGTAGTGGATAAGGATTGAGTAGGTCCAAATACTACCCAGCCTATTGGGGACTTTCTTGCAACTAACTTTCCCGCTTCTCGTGTATGACCTGTGTGAAGGGTGGGATGGTCTATGCTTATCAACAGTATTGATCTTCAGTATTTCTGTGATTTCTTTGATGTCTACTTCATTCACATTGCTGATGAATGGTAGGGCTACTGCTCTCTGTGAAAGTCACATAGAAAGACTTCACAATCTGGAAATAATTCTTCAATAGCAGAAATTTCTGTCTCAGAAAAGTCTGTCATGAAGAAGCGTGGATGCCATCTCAATCCAGCCGCCTCCATCCACTGCAGCACTGTCGACAAACCTCTCCTGATTGCAGCTCTCGTTTCATGTTGTAACACAAACTCTGCAACCACACTAAAACCACAGTTAGTCTTCACCGCAAGGAAGAATAATGGCAAAGCATACCTTGGTGTTCGATACGTTGCATCGAGCAGACATATATCGTTGTCTGAAGCTTTTGGCCTTTGCCACATGAACTCACACCGTGGATTCAAATTCCCTAGATACTTCTTCAAGTTCTCCACAGGGACAGAATGCATTTGACCGCCCTGAATTTCTTCATCATCATCTTGATGGTTTTTTGTGCTCATATCCCTCAAGGTGAAAAATTCATCTGCACCTTGTCCATGGAGAATGAAATCATACATATTACACCTCAAAACCATTTTCCAGACATCTTTGGGCCACCAAATTTGTCAGATGGGTAAGAATGTAAAATCATTTACCCAAGCTGACTTTTAATTTACATGGAAGCACACACACACACACACACACACACACACACATTGAAAAAAATACTTACCAGGTACTCTTTTTCTCTGGGCGGATTACTGCATGGTGAGATACATAGTGAAGATGCTTCTTTCTCTGACAACTTGCGTGAAAAGCCCATTTCTACCATCTCATTCATCTGCTTACACCTTTGCGTATTCACTATTCTTGGCTAGCCTTCTCTCTGTAGACTGAAGAACTTTCTCTGCCTGGATGTAGTTATCAGGAAGTAGATGAGGATCTTTCCTCCACGGATAGGGAACCATCCACTGTTAACCTGTCTTCTGACATGACTTGTAGATGACGTTGTACTCATCTTTCTCTATTTTGCTCATGCTAGCTGGTGTACTCTTGATGATTAATCTTCAGTATTTCTGCGATTTCTTTGGTGTCTACTTCATTCTCATCGCTTCATCCTGGAATGAACCACTGTTCATCCCCTTCTACGGTTTTTCATTCTGTGATCATTACCGGCTTTCTTTATAAAGCAACTGAAACAGGCTTTATTCTCCTTCATTAACTCTAATACATGTAAGCCTCTCTGGTTGTATCAGTTTGGCAGATCATATTTATGTAAGTATTTAATTTGTTGTGTGCTATACATTAGGAGCAAATTTCTCTTGTCTCAAAAAACTTGAAAATGATTCAAATGAGAGATTAAATAGATATTAACTGGCATAAGGGTGGGATTGAGAATATATTGCCCCCTTTGTTTAGCTTGGGCTATATAAACATGTAATCACTTATCCATCCCAATCAGTATATACATGTAATTGCTTTGATCTTACCCAAGTGAGTGATGCTCTCCTCATCTAGGAATGTACCACTGTTCATACCCCTGTGGCAGGCGCCAAACAAGTGGAACAGTTAATTATATTTGGCGCCAGTGGCACCCGCTTCTTCCTTAAGGAGGTCTGAGGTTGGGCAAAGGGCTTCAACAGTCTTGAGCAGGGATTCTGTTATCTTGTCGAAATTGTGTGGCTGTGGAGGCAATGAAATATTGATAGATTAAACAATGTTGGTCATTTCTTGTGGTATTACAGGTTGAACTTTTTTAAACCTGATGAAATCATGGGAGATATTTTCATATTATAAACTAGTTTCTTTCCTTTCTGTAAGAGTTCTGTTCAGCTTTCTACTTTTCTGTGGTTAAAAATAGATTTAACAACTTTGCTGTAATGATCCTAAAATAAGTTTACTTTGCTCTAAAACATTGACTTTGAATAGTCAGTAAGAATAAAAAACAAATTATGCATCTTCAATATCAATATCCTGAATTTTTCAAAAATAAAAATAAAAATATCAAATATCATCCTCTCCACCTTCCGCGTCATGCAGCCGGAACATCCTTTCCTGCCATGCGACCGCACCTTG
Source organism: Strongylocentrotus droebachiensis (assembly GCA_035222895.1). Taxonomy (NCBI): domain Eukaryota; kingdom Metazoa; phylum Echinodermata; class Echinoidea; order Camarodonta; family Strongylocentrotidae; genus Strongylocentrotus; species Strongylocentrotus droebachiensis. The sequence continues at coordinate 120,262 of JAVYIG010005081.1, read as the reverse complement.
TGGTAAGTTGAAGAAGGCCTTCAGGAGTTCCCTCTGATGCTTTGCCTCTGCTGTAGCTGAGTTGCGAGGTGTAGGAGGTTGATTCACATCTAGCCCGTTCACATGGTCCCTCCATGCTCCTGGGATGACGTTGTTGTTTTCAGACTCATGGTCAGCCTCTTTTGCAGAACCATTGCCGCCTTAACCATACCCTTCATAGTGTTAGGCTTCTGCTCTAGAGTCCAGAGGAGACACCTGAATCTATTGGCCAGGATCCAAAAAGCTTTTTCTACCACTCTCCTCCCCCTTGGGAGGCTGTAGTGGAAAATCCTCTCCTCCCTGGCCATTCCTCTTCTACTGTATGGCTTCATGAGGTAGTTCCTGAGTGCGAAGGCGTCATCACCCACGATGTAGAGGGACATATGATCCTATCTGAACCTGACATTTCAGAGAAGTTCCATGATCAGCCTCGAATGTCCAATCGTGGGGTTCATAACGGATCGCTTAACCGAATGCTCAGTAAAGTGAATTACATTTTTGTATAAAGTTATGGTAAATCAAATGGGTCTAAACTATAAAAATGGCTCCTATAGTCTGTCACTAACATCAATTTCAAAATTCACATGTATAGTATAAACAGCACACATTTATTCATCTTCCTGATGAAACTCAGTCGTTGTATAAAACTTCTATAACAATTACATTTGCAAAAGTGTAATCCAACATGAAATAGCTTGCATTGTAAGCATACATTCCATAATTCGAGCTTAACAATAAGGAACAATAACATACTAAAAAAGACAAACATTAAGGTTTCAATGTGCTACATGCTGATTTAACTAAATGCCCACACACACATTGTCGTACTTCATTAAAACAATGTCTTTGGTGTTATGATAACCGGTAACGTATATACAGTATGCAAAGAAAAATGTGCAACATACTAAATTATAGAACATAACATCACACACGTGTATTTGATGAGCTGCCTATTAAGGCAGGTAAAATAATACATGCATCTTTGGCAAATGAAACTTAAATACATCTGTGCTGACAGACTTGTCAATTGTTAAAATCTGCTGGACTCGTTGCCCGATTAAGGCCTTCCTGCTAATGGAAAGAACTAAGGTGAATGTTACAGTCCACCTTGGTGAATGCTTACATTTTTGTTCAAGATGTTGAAGTCTGCTTTGTTTCACCATGATCTGTTTTAAGTCACTCTTACCGAAATTTGTGGCACGAAAATACCACTTTGTCACTAGATCGTTCAATTACATGTCACAGTCCTCCTTGGTGAATGCTTACATTTTTGTTCAAGATATTGAAGTCTGCTTTGTTTCACCATGATCTGTTTTAAGTCACTCTTACCGAAATTTGTGGCACGAAAATACCACTTTGTCACTAGATCGTCAATTACATGTCACAGTCCTCCTTGGTGAATGCTTACATTTTTGTTCAAGATATTAAAGTCTGCTTTGTTTCACCATGATCTGTTTTAAGTCACTCTTACCGAAATTTGTGGCACGAAAATACCACTTTGTCACTAGATCGTTCAATTACATGTCACAGTCCTCCTTGGTGAATGCTTACATTTTTGTTCAAGATGTTGAAGTCTGCCTTGTTTCACCATGATCTGTTTTAAGGCACTCTTACCAAAATTTGAGACACAAAAATACCACTTTGTTACTAGATCGTTCAATTTTCATGTCACAGTCCATCTTGGTGAACGCTTACATTTTTGTTCAAGATGTTGAAATCTGCTTTGTTTCACCATGATCTGTTTTAAGTCACTCTTACCGAAATTTGTGGCACGAAAATACCACTTTGTCACTAGATCGTTCAATTACATGTCACAGTCCTTTTTGGTGAATGCTTACATTTTTGTTCAAGATATTGAAGTCTGCTTTGTTTCACCATGATCTGTTTTAAGTCACTCTTACCGAAATTTGTGGCACAAAAATACCACTTTGTCACTAGATCGTTCAATTACATGTCACAGTCCTCCTTGGTGAACGCTTACGTTTTTGTTCAAGATGTGCAAAGTCTGCTTTGTTTCACCATGATCTGTTTTAAGGCACTCTTACTGAAATTCGTGGCACGAAATACCACTTTGTCACTAGATCGTTCAATTTTTTGAGACCCTGCTGGCAGAAATGTGTTGGATTTCCAAAAAGCATCTTCTTCTCCTTGATTTCCTGCAGGTTTGGAGAACTGCATGCGAAGTTGTGTCCTTCGCAGATTGAGTCAATAGAGAATAGGCAAACAATATAACATAATAATAGGGGTACATGAATGTAGAAGATTACAAGATGTGCTAATTGACATCTCATGCAGGAGCTGCTTTGCTAACAAAAGACCGTTTCAAGTGCATTTCTAGGATGAATGTTAGGGATGCAGCATAGGAATCCAGGGCCTGTGCAGTCAAGGAGGATGAGATTTCAAGATATATGACATCCATTCCTTTAGCTTTATCATATGCTTTAGTCCAGTCATAGAGACATTCCAAGAGCTGTGTAACACATGAACACTTTTTCTGAAAGCCATGTTGGTGACATGAAATCCTATCATTGTCTACATGCATCTTTGGCAAATAACACTCAAATACATCTGTGCCTGACAGGTTGCCTGACAGGTTGCCTGACAGGTTTCCCGATGATGGCCATCCTGCTGATGACAAGAACTACATGTCACAGTCCACCTTGGTGAACGCTTACATTTTTGTTCGAGATGTCAAAGTTTACTTTGTTTCACCATGATCTGTTTTAAGGCACTCTTACCAAACTTTGTGGCACAAAAATACCACTTTGTCACTAGATCGTTCAATTTTTAGAGATCCTGTTTGCAGAAATGTCAGATTTCCATAAAGCATCGTAACCTTGGGTACATGATATTCCAAAACATGCATGTATGGTGCCTGTTGACCCTCTTTTGGGTCTCCCGGCCTTCGGGCTGCTCGCCCTTCGCTGGCACGGCCGCAGTATCCTCAGAAATAGGGACCCTCCCGAGGTAATGCAGCCGAGCTACCTGGCCCCTATCCAACTTGGATACGAGCCACGCAAGGATCCGCCAAAGCATAAGCGCGGCTGGCGTGTTAAGGGGGCGAACGCTGACCCAAGAGGGAATGGCACCCCCCGACCGCTCAAGGAAGAGGAGCATGTGGCTTACATTTCCCTATACAGCATCACACGATATACCAAAGCGCTTGAGGAAAATTTAAAATGCTCACCACAGAATGATAAGTGGTCTTTGTGTCATATCAACAGAGTTGCTCCTTGATGAGAGCTGTATGATCTTCACGGCTCATAATCTGAAGCTGGTTTCAGGGCTTAGGCAGGTTATAATCATGACTTGGTCATTTATCCTGCTTTGCTGCAGTTCCAATCTCTGTCTCCTGATGCTGTCTTCTGAAGCTGGTTTCAGGGCTTAGGCATGTTATAATCATGACTTGGTCATTTATCCTGTCTTGCTGCAGTTCCAATCTCTGTCTCCTGATGTTGTCTTCTAAAGGTGGTTTCAGGGCTTAGGCATGTTATAATCATGACTTGGTCATTTATCCTGTCTTGCTGCAGTTCCACTCTCTCTCTCCCGATCCTGTCCATGGCAGCCGGGATATTCCACTCCCAGTCATCAGGTGCCTCCTCGTCAGCAAGCCCCATCAGCCCCTCCAGGCGGGGAGAACCAATGACGGCTTGGGCGAGAAACCGAAGACAAGCTACCTGCTGAAGGACCCAGGGTTCCCCAGCAAGGTGCTTGCCCAGGTAGAGGCGCAGCGCGGCCGGCATGTGCCCGTACACATGCTGCCTGAGCTTTATCTTAGACGTGTCCAGCACATAGGACATGCCCCCCGCACCTTATGTTTTCTAGCAGGTCCGCTAAGAGACCCGCTCAATGGCCGCTTTCCCTGGCCGGATCGGCCCCCAGCAACCTGGCTTGGCCGGTGCGCTGCTGCACCAGCTTCCTAACAGAGAGGCCCTTCCTCCCGAGAGGTTAATCCCTCCCTGGAAGACTGCTTCCCGCCTCAGGAACCTTGTGCCCTCAAGCTTTCCAGAGGTGCCCACGGACAGCTGAAGAGAGGAAACCGGCCCCTGGAGAGGAATTCCCAGTGTCCATGGCTACCTCCTCTTGTGTCCCCAGGTCCGTCTGGACAGGTTCCGCCGTTCGGGTCTCCACCCCTAATCCTGGGTGCTGTATTCCCTGGCTCAATGCGCTTGGCACAGTTGAAGGCCCCATAGAGGCCTTCCCCTGGAAGGGTGATAGTTGAGACAGGCCGGGATGAAAGCGTTGGCTTTCAGCCATACCCGGCTCCCACCAAGGAGTGTTGGGGTCATAGTACTGCAGTACTTCGTCCTCCTCCTCGGCACCCTTCTCGGTCCCCAACAGTGGAAACCTGCTGGCGTAGTCCTCCAGGGGCAATCATCCCCGAAGGTACTCGCGCAGGCAGCCGACCCAGCCCGCATCGTTGGCTGTTACGGCCCGCCCATATGCCCCATCGAGGGACCCCAGGACAGCTTAATTACGAATTTCCAATCAGTAATCCCAATTTTCTTGATAAAGTTCTGGAAACGCATCAAATTATTGTAGGCCTCCACATTTACATTCGGATTAAGATAAACACAGTTGTCTTGATACCGTAAATAGACTAATTGGTCCATTATACGTAAAAATATATTCTTGAGTATCGGGGATAACTCTTGCAATATGGACAGATTCGGAAGATATGCGCATGGTTACAATTGTATATTGTTTTGTTACTTTTGTCCCATCTCTACTGAACTTAATTTTAACCTTTCCATCTTCAAGAATGTGAACATATGATGGATCACTCAATATTTCTGTCAAACTTTTTTTCAGCGATTTGCTCACTACTTCAAATCTACCTTCTACCGTGTTTATGCTAAACATTTGGTTGAGATCATGTCGGCGTTTGAGAAGTTTGCACAATCTGGGGAGAGATGGGTAGTGTTGGGCGATCTCATGATAACCATTCTCTGTATTATAGCATGAATCCATGATATACAGTAGACACTGATGTTTCATTTTTTGACACTTCCCCTATTACACCATATCCATTCAGAAGTTCAATACTAAGAAGCTCATGACAGTTTAATATCCCTTTGGCATCCTCAAGTTTTTTCAACTTGTGCTGTTTTTGGATTATGCTACAGAGCAACTTGCCTTTGGTCCAACCCATCCCCCCTTGTTCACGTTTGCAAGGGTTAGAAAGTCTATCTAGATTTCTGTTTGCCTCAGACAGCACCTCCTTACATTTCCTCAACTCACTGTCAGTTTCTGTACAATTTCAGTTACAAAGAGAGAACAAATAATCTTTACCCAAAGAACCTTTAGCAGGATGTTTGAGAAGGGAAAAAACTATAAAACCTTTCCGAACATTAATGTACCCGTATGAACAAATATTACATGAACAAAGAGAAAAGGTGTGAATACAAAGTAACATGGTCATAATTACATGGCAGTATGAATGATTCTATGTATTATTAGTAGTTGGAACGATTTTCCAACCCATGAGCAAACTGCATCTTAAAACAAAATCCATGGTGTATCAATTGATACCCTCTCGAGAAAATTCCTCCAGAGGCGGTTTCTCCATTAGCCTGAAGGTAACCACATAAGCAAAGTCTCCCTGCTTATTAAAAATCCTCCAATCTCAGCCTTTCCCAAGATCACAATTGAAGTTGGAAACCGACTCCAGGGAGAATTTTTTTTTGGCCTTCTTGCTCTTTCGCCCCAAAAGTGACAACTCGTCGAATGTACTTTTGGTAATGGGCACCTCCAAATTTGCATTACTGTCAACTTTGCGTTGTCTATGCAGGTTTTGTTTAATAGAACACTTTAGTTGTTCTTTAAAAAAATCCATTTGTTCTGGTGTCCCATTAATGCAACTATCTGGTACATCCACAATGTCATTGGCCTCTCGCCATTCATCGTACTCTGCCGACGCCCACTCTTCCTCAGTGTAATGTACCTTTACCCAAAGTTTAACGTCTACAATTTTTGAATCAGTTACTTCAAGTGGGTACAGTTTGTTGGTTGATGACCATGCAGGTGATGCAAGTCACAATTGTTTGGCCCCTGTTACTGTAGAATCGTTGTGGAGATGAATAGTTGTGCACAGTTCTTGCTCTTGTGCTTCTTCCAACAGAGGACATCATCCAGCCTCCCTCAACAGCTCTACATGTAACTTGAAGGCTGTTGATAGAAGAAGAAGAAAAAAACGGTAGAAGGTGACGAGTTTAATATGTTAACCTCCACTACAAGGCATGGACAATGATTGCATTCACACATTAGTTTCTACATATCCCCAAATTGAATTCCTATGCATAACGAGACACAAAGTACATGTTCATGCCTGCATACGCACATTACATTAAAAAAGTAACATGAAATAATAATTTACTAAGATACAAATTATGTTTTTAGTCCCCCTCCCAGCAACTCAAACTGACCATTGTTGATCATGCTTTTGTCCTTGACCTCCTGTAGAAGACTACCGGTATAGCAATTTGAATGTCTTGCCTTTTAACTTTCTGCTTCACAAATCTAAGTTTCTTGCGTGCATCTTGTAGCTGTTGCCTTGTCACTGGAAGTTTCTTCTCTTATCAAGCTTAAAGATGTTCAGTAGTTGGAGCAGCCACGTGGTAGGTTCTCCTCTGTACTGTCTGACCCCATCTTAAAGCAACTCCTGCAGGATCGACTCGCAGCATCGACTGTCTCACTTGCTCATATTTCAGAAGGTAGCCTTGTGTCTGTAAAGCCCGATATCCCAAATTCTTGTTTTGCTCAACAATTGGCCTCACAATGGCATCTAGCTCTTCATTAGCTGGACACGGTTCCACAACTTCTGTATTAGCACATTTTGTCCTTTCTCTTGGCAGTGGCCTCTTCCTGGCAAGTGGCTTTTGTTTGTGCTAAAGATGAGCTGGGAAAACCGAAGGTACAGCACCCTTGTGAAGTTCATGATAGCTGATGTCTTTGTCAGAGCAATCTCTTGGGTGGATACCTGAAGGATAACAACAAAAATAGAAATATGAATATCATTTTAATACTCAAGTTTGATCAAATGACATTGACAACTTTAAAGTTCTTAATATGATTGGCATAAATAGCATAAGTAGCATAAATTGTTTTCAGTTGCTCAGCAATTTCCGCTGATGACTTGGATTGCACAGGTCTTAAGAACAGGTATCTACTGAAGACATCAATGACAGAGAGTACATATTTGTAGTCAGACTCCGGACCAATGTCAGATAGACTTCTCATATCTACAAGATCAATTTGGATGCGTTCCATGACTTCTTTGGCCTGTATAGGAATGAGGGGTGCTACATTTGTGAAAAGCGGCTTGTTCTGTTGCACAGATTGTCTTTTGTTTAACCATTGTTGAATTTTCAGTTTGTTCAGCCCAACAAAAATACCTGCTAATCGTTTATGCAGTTTCAAAGCTCCATCCCCGATAGTTTCCAGGTAAAACTTCGAAAGCACCAGGTCGACTTCATCAGTTCTTAATATTATTCGGTCATGAACATCCTTCGAAGGCATCACCAGGCGATCTTCTACACATCCAGATAGAGGATTGTGAATACTCTTTATCTGTATTGATGGCCACGTTCGAATACACCTAGTTACTCTGTGCCATGCTTTGTTTTGCAATCTTACTGCTTTGGTGTCTCCACAATGTCCTTTTTGAAGGGCAGAGAAAACCTGCTTGTAAAACCCAGGGTCTATAGCCGATGGACTTTGTTGCCTTTTCCTCTTTCCATCTCTTGCCTGAAAGAAAAAGCTTTTTTTTCCTGCGCCTTGGAATTCAGTCTCACGATTGTACTGGATCATTTCTGGGTTGCCGTGGTCGGGAAACAGTTTATTCAACAGCACTTGTTTGGGGGCAATGGGCTTCATGAGAAGGGAACGCAAAATTTTGTCTAATACAGATAAACTGCTAATATCTGACAACAAAAAATCTCCACGTTTCTTTTGGGTGCCCAGAGCTTGCAGTTCAGCAAAAATATCCTTTGTTATTTGGACTCTCAGTTCAACAAAATTATCCACCTTCCTCTGGCAGTGGAGTGCCTCCTTGATAGCAATTCTGAGATTAGAAAAAAAAAGCATCTTCCTGATTCATCAGACACTAAAAACTCCTCTGGAACATCTAGTATGTCCTGAGAAAGGCGCCACTCATCAAATTTAGATGGCCAACCCATATAATGTATGAGGCTGTACAGTTGCTCCTCCTCAGACCAGCTTTTGTTTTCGCAGCACAAATTGTCGACAGGGTGGCATAAATTGAACTCAGCAAGACCAGCACAAATTGTTGCCGTCGACATTTGTACCGGTGGCGACAATTTGTACCGTCAGGTTTTTCAAAAATCAGCAATTTGTGCCGCGACATACCCTCTCTACGCGAGCGAGGAATGACGCATTTTCTTTTCCCATTTGTTGAATGAACTCTGCACTTCTTCACCCTCACAATCTGCATTTTTTTTATAGCCATTCACGTTGATCTTCAGCCAGGATTCATATTCTACTTCTACATTAATTTGGGACAGAAGTTAAGTCATCTGATCATCACTGACAGTTTTGCTGCAGTTTCTGGGTTTGGGGAAATGTCTAATTCCAAGTCATGTACGCTCAGTGTACATTCAGTTTGAATGCTATATTCTGATCGATGATACAGAGGCAGGCATTTTTTAACAGAACTGACGTTAGTTTCATGTGCGATGGACGAAGGTTGCAGAATTTAGAGAATGAAACCTTCACATAAGGATTGTCGCAGCAGAACTTGTTGTAAGTATTGCGCAAGTAATCAGTCAGTATGCGATTCTGCACCTTCTTGGTGGCATCCCTCTTGCCAGGCATACATCGGCTGACGTTGTCTCTTTCGAGGAAAGAAGGAACTCTCTTCTGATAAGGTTGGATAAGGTTGATCGACTGTTCCCTGCTTTTTTGTGGAGCACTCGGTACTTTTTGACTATTTTCCCTGATGTTGTACCCATCAAAATCCTTCTCTGGTTTTTTTTTTTGTAGTGTCCTTTCGTTTCATTCTAATTTGATCCGTCAGGACATTGGCAAACAGCAGCTTTCTGCGCACTGCTCATGGCAAAGCATGCTGGTCAAGACCAGCTTCTCGTAGTTCTGATCTTGTCTCACTTCTGGGAGTAATCGCTGCTAGCATTGTTACTGTCATACTCAAAACATGCTTATTCTAACTTTTGAATTCAAAGCAGAAAGCAGGTGGAATGGTAAACAGCATATTACAATGAAACATATCATACATTCATCAGTTTTTAGTCAGTGTCCCCCGAAACAACTTGGGACGGAGAATACATACATTTTTTTTTACTACACCCTGTTTGCTGTTATGTGAGATTCTTGTCTGTTTAATATTCACCTGAAAATCACAAAATTCTGATACAGTATCACATTCATGATTGCATCCAGAAGGACCAGAACCAGAAAGGTCCAGAAATATTCAAGGGAGACTAAACCCTTGGAAAAGACTTTGATAACAAGAGATGACTCAAATGGGAAATAAAATGGGTAATAAAATGGGTAATCCCATCTGTCAGTGAAATTCTTCTATAGAGTGTTATTATGTGTAGGGTATATGTTGCCCTGGATTCAATTAGTGCCTTGACTTGTGTAGAGACCAATCTTCAAGAACATCTCTCAGATTTTAAGTCATCAGTATCTTTTCACAACTTAAAATCATGAGATTTTCGAGTCTGCTGTCACCCATTGTATTTTTTAACGACCTCAAGATACTGAAAGTCCTTTCATTCTTTGCTACACCTAATGGCGCAGTAAGCATTAATTTGTAGCATTTCCACACAAGAAGCCACAGAGAACGGTCTTCGAATGCAAGTTAGGAATTTCCTAACTCTCTCACTTTGAGCAAACAAATTCTTACTGTATATCAATTACACTATCCATCATATACATGTAACATTGTACTTTGTGTGTTTCCAAATCCATGATAAATGTCTTTATGCATATGTTAATACTAATAAAATTACAATATCTCTCAGCAAAATGAGTTCAGTTTGTATCCTAGACTTGTATGATAATATTAGAAGGAAAATAATGAAGAAAAACGTGATAAAAAACGAACATTGTAGATTTATACAACTGTTTGCTATAAGAAACTATCCAAAATGAGGGTTACCGTAACCTTTTCCCTTTTAGGTTCAAAAGGTTGGGAAGTTGTCCCGTGGTGGATTTTCCTGGTCGGAAACCTGCCTGCTCACAGTTTAGTTGGCTGTCAACGTGAGGCCCAATTCTGTTGAGAATAAGGCATTCAAGCAGCTTGTATGTTTGGCACAGGAGTGAGGTCGGTCGAAATTTCTTGGCTTCGTTCGAGTCCTTTCCTGGCTTGAGGATAGCGACGACTTTGGTACTTTTTGACAATTTCCCTGATATCATACCCATCAAAATCCTTCTCTGGTCTTGTTTTGTAGTGTCCTTTCGTATCATTCTAATTTGATTCGTCCGGGCATTGGCAAACTGCAGCTTCTTGCGCACTGCTTGTGGTAGTTCTGATCTTGTCTTTATACTCCTGGGAGCCATTGCTGCTAGCAGAGGAGTGGAAGATGATCCTTGGGAATTCTTAGCAATCATCTGTAATCTTTTCAGGAGTCTTTTCACATGTTTCTTCAGTTCAATATTTTTGGTGGTAGTATCTTTCAGCTGTTTTTGCTTGTCTCTCAGAGCTTTTGACCTTTTTGTTATGGTGTTTCTTTTTGCAAACACAAACTGGATTAGCAGTGGCAAAGAACGAGATGATTGTGAATTTCGTGTCGGCCTACCGTGAACTTTTGATTCTCAGGGGGCTCCATTGTTAATGTCTGTTCTAACATTGTTTTGCTTCCAAAGTTGCCTCATCTTGCTCGACAACAGGTACGCGATAAATGACGTTGTCATCGCCCCTTTCTTTCTAGAAATGTTGCATCGTTCCTCTTTTTTCTCTCCCTATATTCTCTCTGAATTTCAGCTTTAGTTTTCCCCATTTTCTCGAAAAGACGGCAGAAAAGAAAGGAAATATGAACAAGGAAGTTATATGACAGATAATATTTATATATATACTTTGTTGCCGTGAACGACAAGTAATACAAATCTCATCAGATATGTTACTACTTCGATCAGAAAAGAATTGAGGAAAAGAAAAGGAGAGAGAAGATGGGGAATGTGTCGGCAGAAGAGGTTAAAATTGACATTATTAATAATAACGTAAAGTATAGACAATACATATTTCATAGACATGGACATGAACTAAACCCTAGGAAAAGACTTTGATAACAAGAGATGACTCAAATGGGAAATAAAATGGGTAATCCCATCTGTCAGTGAAATTCTTCCATAGAGTGTTATTATGTGTAGGGTATATGTTGCCCTGGATTCAATTAGCGCCTTGACTTGTGTAGAGACCAATCTTCAAGAACATCTCTCAGGTTTTAAGTCCATTGAAAGCCTCTGTCTCAACTCTTAAACCATGAGTTTCCAACTTTTTCATATCTTCAACAAATTGGGAAAAGATCGGATCATATCCATACATTTTGGCATCACTTGAGTTAAACAACATAGCTAAAAACACTGATCTGTGTTCAGGTCTGGTGGGACATTTCCAATTGTGAAGTAAACTACTCCTAGTTTGTGAGTGCCTGCCTTGGGACTCAGAGGGTTTGTAACTTCCAGATCATCAATATACAGGATGAGTTTAAGTGTGTTTGGTGATGAGAAAAAAAGTGCCTTTTGCAATAAGCACCATCATGCATATCCCTTATTAGACCATCTTTACTTGGGGTGTATTCAGATGCTATTTTCAAAAGGTCTGTGTTTTCAAGCAACACCTTCAGTTGGCTTTCAATTGGAACATACTGATATGATATGGTTTTTTGAACTTGTTGGACATTGCCAGTTTCTGGATTCTTTTGCGGAAAATAGCCAATACCCAAAGGTAACTCCTCGGGTTGCACAAACAGAGCACTATTCTGGAAAAATTTCTTCTGCTTATACTCTGTATTCAGATTTGAAAAAGGATGTGAAACTTTCTCTATGTCATGTACCAGGGCTTGGAGGTTTTCCTCTTCAGCATTCATGCCAGTGGCTGCCGCAAAACCCTGTACTCTATGCTTTACATACATGCATACGTCTTCAACAAGTGAAGATGTGTTCTGAACAACTTCTGTGATGCCTGAGTGAGTTACACTGCTTGAACCAAGGAGACCAGAAATAAGCATGGCAGCCCGTTCTTGAAGCTCTTCGGCACCAAAATTATCCCACATCTCTGCAGCAGCATCATATTGCAAGTGTTCTCCATCATGTACATGTATGTGGTCACCGTTTCCATCGTCATCATCTGGATCAGCTTGTCCATCAAAAGGTTGTGGCATAAACTGCAATTAATTATTTCTATGGTCACTCTCCAAGTGGCGTCTGAAGACTTGAGTTCTCCCAGAGAAGCTTCTTAGACAACCTTCTTGACCACATTGTATACTCTTTGTAAAAGTATGGCCATTAATAATTCCATGAACATGCTGAAGGTGCCAAAGTAACACCTTTGCATCCCCTTCCACAAGATTCCCACACTTAGGACAAGCATACCCCATCACAATCCTGAAGATATGTACATTACCTGAAGCTCATTGAAGTGCTTCAAAAATCGCATCCTTGGTCCTACTGGCTTAATTATCTCGCAGATAAATGTACTGTCAAGCATCAAAAAAGAAGTCTCGTCAATTTCATTTTCTGCAAAATATGAATAGAAAATCATAATTAATTAGCACTTACATGTACAGGTGTATCAATATTTTGCATCTAATTCTAATTTTCTTGCTGTAGATTCTCTAAAGCATTCTCTGATGCATAACATGCCTTAAAGTTCCTTTTCACAACTTAAAATCATGAGATTATCTAGTCTGCTGTCACCCATTTTTGATCTATAGAAATTCTTACAAACTTCAAGACACTGAAAGTCCTTTCATTCTTTGCTACACTTAATGGCGCAGTAAGCATCGATTTGTAGCATTTCCACACAAGAGGCCACAGAGAACGGTTTTTGATTGCAAGTGCAGCAGCATCAGCGATGCCTTTCAGTTCCTTATCATACTCAACTCTATCTGCAATGCTCCAGGGTCTATAAACTCAATTGGAAATGTTCAGCATTAAAACCTGTGTAAGATCTGAACTTGGTACTTCTGGAATTGGTGGTCGAAACAAGCATACCATAGGTTCTACCTTCTTTAGCGTAGGAGCTATCTTATCATTGAAGAGATTTATGAGCGTGTCAAGTACACCCTTGCACTCTTTCCTAGACATCTCCAGATAGAGAGCGCCCAAATTGCATACAGACACAGGTGACCCGACACAGCAACATATCTCCCGATATGCATATCTTGCTTTCTTGCTCCCTCGACGACGGGACTACTCCACCCAACAATCACCTCTCTCTTTGCTCTCTCTTCGCATATCAGAGTGATAAGATCTTTAAAGAAGATTCCCTTGTAAGCATCGTTCCCTTCTTTTAAAAACCTGACAAAGGTCTGCCATAGTTTTGGTTTTCCTGGCTCATTTTGTTGTCCATCCTTTAATTGGGTCTGAGGTGCCTTTTGTTCATCAATATCTCACTTTCAAAATTAGTAGAAGAATTCTTCAAAATATCAAAAGAAGCGGAAGGCTTAAACAATATACAAACTCCAGCACTGTCCGATCTACCATGACTGAATAGAATTTAAAAACCCTATTCTTGACACCAGTTTTTTCAGTACTATGGGTACCACGTGTTTCTTGCAAAAAAATAAGATGATAGACGGAATTTTCGAATCCAATTAAAGGGAAAGTCCACCCCAGGATTTTTTTTAGCTGACGATATAGACCTAATAATACCATGAAGAATGATACAAGTCTCATTAAAATCCATGATCACATAACGAAGATATATCGACTTTTTTATCGAAAATCAGCCGCCCCCCAAATGCAAATGCGTTACATGGGCAAAAAACGATCGCCAAAAAATAACCGATAGTATCGAAATTGTGACGTATGTTGCGAGCTGCCTTCTTATTTCGCAGACATTCACTTTCGCTCGCGGTACACTGTTATCGCACTGACACGACGAATCATGAATGAAAGTGAAAGCGAAAGTGAATGTCTCCGAAATAAGAAGGCAGCTCGCAACATACGTCACAATCGTTTCATGCCCATGTAACGCATTTGCATTTGGGGGGCGGCTGATTTTCGATAAAAAAGTCGATATATCTTCGTTATGTGATCATGGATTTTAATGAGACTTGTATCATTCTTCATGGTATTATTAGGTCTATATCGTCAGCTAAAAAAAATCCTGGGGTGGACTTTCCCTTTAAATGTACATTGTCTTTTAAAGGAATTTCCTAACCCTCTCACATTGAGCAAACAAATTTTTATATCAATTACACTATCCATCATATACATGTAACATAGTACTTTGTGTGTTTCCAAATCCATGATAAATGTCTTTATGCATGGGGGAGCATACTAATAAACTTACAATATCTCTCAGCAAAATGAGTTGAGTTTGTATCCTAGACTTGTAGGATAATATAAGAAGGAAAAAAATAACGAAAAACGTGATGAAAAACGAACATTTGCTATAAGAAACTATCCAAAATGAGGGTTAATCTTTTCCCTTTCAGGCAAAAGAGAGCAGGGACAGTTCATTAGAGTAACGTATTTGGCCTACTTTACAAATACAACAAACATGAAAAAGTATGTTATCAATGCAGCTTTTACTGCCATTCTGCTTGTTTGATGACTAATTCAATAAGGTAATGGAGATGTGAACAAATAGTAATTATTTCAATTCCTATACATCCAGCATTCGTAGTGTTTTCAGTGCACCAGGAGCGTCCTTTGGACCGTCTTTGTATTTAATCAACTTAGGAACAGAATTTGCAATGAATGCAAATTTATTTTCCTGTCATAGTTTTTTCACTTTCGTCATCAATTTCTTGTGCTCTTTTCGTGTGTCACTGTGCACGTCATCGCTTATGCCGACCTTTTGACCTTTGATGCAGACATCCTTTAGCGTAGAGCTACGTTTTAGTCTTCTCTAAATTGTAGAAGTCTGACATGGATTGGGCGTGGCCGGACCGGTCCATCTTTATGTTGTCCCTGCTCTCATGTGTGTACTATTTACAAATCCATCAAGGGCGCCCTCTTCTTTATCCGTATCTTTATGAAAAAATGTGTTTATGTAAATAAGAAAGTATAATGGATAGAAAATGCTGTTTGATCAAAATGCACACAAATTGCCAATCAGTCAGTAAATGATGTGGAATACTGCCTGTAGCTGAATGTTTATCTTTGTAAATGATATAATGAGAATGTACAATCCATGTTAATGTAATAAAGCAGCTCAGTGAATTAAATCATGATACAATTTGTTTAAAGTCAATGAGTGTACTGCTCAATTATTTATGAGTTTAGTAGGGATGGCTAGGAAATGAAGGTATATCGAGAATAATGTAGAGAGAATGAGAGGGAGAGAAAATGACATGAATGCTACTTGTATGCCCTCTATTCATGACATAGGATATTTATCTCTTCATCAGACAGTGTACAGTTGTGGATCCTGATTAGGCCATTTTTGTAATGTGACCAAATATATGCTTTTGTGAAGTGCCTCATACTTTTTATGAATAAGTATATCTTAATAGTCAGAATTCAAATTGTATACATTGGTGTTGTTGCTAGGTAGGACAAAAATTATAGCTTACCCTTCCTAATAACATGTAACATATGCAGTTTGCATTCCAACTATTGAAATAAAATTATTTTTAATATGTGGATGAAATAATTTGTAATGAAAATGGCCTATGGGGGGGTGGGGGGAGGCTTGAGAAAAAGAAAATTCATCCATTCATTCATTTTTTAGTATTGGCAGAAAATTCCTTGTAAAAAATTCAAAAAGACAGATACATACAAAGAATTCATATTTGCATTGTCTAAAATTATATAAGAGAATAGAATATATTCACCAAATTCGACAAGGAACATAAACAGATTTTTGAAATGAAGAAGAATTGTTCAACTTATTGCATTTAAATTAATTAATAATAAATATAAACAAACATTTCCAATTATAAAATAAAGACAGAAACATTTTAATTAAAGGAACGAGCTGGGTGAGACAACAGAGAGAAGAGGAAGGGTCTGTTGGGAAATTTAAAACAAAACGAGTGCCATAGAATGTCTAAATAATTGACCCAAAAAAAAATCACCCCCTCCATGGGCGCAATTGTGCTCCTTTGAACCCGGTTTCTTTATTTCTTTATTTTTAAATTGTCTGTTTACCTTCCTTGTCAGAGACTTTTTTTAAGTGTACATACATACCCCCCCCCCCCTGAGAAAACAACTGTGAGCAAGATGGGATGAGAGAGAGAGGGGGGGGGGGAGAAGAGGGGTGAGATAGGAGAGGAATAGAAAGAAGAGAGGGGGTGTAACAGGAAGAGAATGAGAGGATTAAGGAGAAGCAACAGTGCTAGATATGGGTGGGGAAAGAGAGAGGGGAGTTGGAGAGAAAGGAGAGGAGAGGGCTTTGGGGGGAAAAATGAAAATGAGATCGATTGGAAAGAGAGATGTACATTTACAGAAGGGAGAGACTTGGAGACAAAGAAAAAATCATATAGATGTAGGAACTTACAGAAACGGGAAGAAATAAGGGACAATTGAAGCCAGAGAAAAAATACAGAGGGGCTCGGGGCGAAGTAGTCCCCGAAATGCCCAAAAGAGCCCCCGAAAGTCATAAAAGAGCCCCCAAAATTTGCATAGAGTTCATTGCAATACAAATTAAAGGGTGTTATTTTCATGCAAGCAAGCTTGAAAAGCAGCCCCCAAAATTGTATATATATTTTTTCCCCTGAAGTCTCTATCATGAAAACATGAATAATTTTACAAACAAGGTACATACATGTATGTATCTGGAACATTTTATTCACATTATTGTTAAACACTGAAATTTCCTCGTGCATTGATATAATTTTTGTTTTCATTACTACGTGACATGTAATCCTCCTGTTCAATAAAAGCTTCATGATGAATCGACATGCATCAAAATTTAACCTAGACCTTTCTATGTACACTCTATGAAATTGCAAAATTTGAAATATAATGTACATGTCCATATCAGAACTTTCACAGCTACTTTTATAAAAAATCCTGAAGTTGCTGACATTTCCAAGTTTACTTTATTCCATCTGTCACAATGTAGCCCCAAACACTGTACTGAGCTTACCAGATGAATTAAATAAGCATTTTGTTAATTAGTAAAACTGATGTAATAGGTTGTTTGCATTGTCTACAGCTGTTACAGTGACCAAAATTAAGTTCCCTCTGATATTCTTATTATTTTAAAGACAAATTGGATTGCTTATTACTGAACATCCGGTGCCAGATTAGGTAAAGGCAAAGAAGAAAGAAAAACCTGCCCATTTTCTTGGTTATTCAATTTCAAAATTAGATATAAAGGAGGTGTGGAGCAGTTCATCTTCATATTGATGACAGAAAACTGTCTGAATCAAAAGATAAAACAGCTGATTTCTTCCCCGAAAGTGTTTTTAAAGACAAGAGAACTGCATGGTATCAGAAGTCATTGAATTGGTCATTTTAAGCAGACGTGGTGCAGAGTATGATGGGGTTGTGGCAACGTTGCCTGCCAGTGCTTCTTGTTGCATTGGTATCGCTTGCAACGTGGCAACATTCAGCTCATGCAGAGTAAGTGAAAACATTATTTCTTGTAATTTCTTCTTCTTCCTTTTTGAGAGAGGTTAACGATGGTAATATTTCCAGATCAAATTTATATTTAAAAAATATATTTTGCCTCTTCAACGCATATACTTTTAATACTGAGCATTTAATAGTCAATTTGAGTTTTAAGCAATTGATATCTACATGTATGTATATAAAAATGAAACCTTTATCTACTTGTTAAAGGTGCTACATGTATGTGTAGCTTTGGGAGATTATGTTTAAAAAAAGGTTCAAGGGATTGTTGGAAGATGACAATTTCTTTTATTTCTTTGAAATAAGTATGCTAGTTGTGGTTTCATAGTGTACTTTTACTTTCTATGTTCGAGATATTCATATCATGGTGCAACTAGAATTACAGAAATTAAACATTAATTCTTCTCTTTTTAGATACTAAAAACGTTTCACTAAGTTCATACTTCAAGCATTACCAATACATTTATATTTATGGATTGATAATAATACTGCACTATTATAGTGTGCATTCTAAACAAATTATCCTTGCAGTTGAGTAATATCTTTCATTTAAATAAAACAGTGATTTTTATTTTACTCTTGATGAAAATGGCAACTACAAGTTTTACTTCAGGCATTACCAATACCGGTACATTTATATCTATGGATTGATGGAAAAATACTGCACTATTAGTGTGCATTCTAACTGAATTTCATACTTAATTTAATACTGATCATGGCCGTTGAGTTATCTTTCATTTGATCGAATCAGTGATATTCGTTTTTACTCTGGATGAAAGTGACAACTACAAGTTTTACTTCAGGCATTACCAATACCGATACATTTATATTTATGGATTGATACAAAATACTGCATTATTTATGTGATTTCTAAATGAATTTCATACTTAATGTTGATCATGGCCGTTGAGTTACATGTATCTTTCATTTGATCAAATCAGATATATTTTTTTCACTCTGGATGAAAATGACTACTCAAGTTTTCTTTTACAGATCCCGTTTCTGTGAAGGATCAAAGAAGGTTCAGCAGGAAGTGACTGAACGCAGTCTGCTGCCTTGTGTTGACCTCCGTGACCTCAAGGTCAAAGGTGAGGGATGGATTCTGGACAAGGATACACAGCCCTATGAAGTGGAGGGAGTAACTCTCTGCCCTGTTCTGAGGTAAGTTTGTTTTTTTTGACATTTTTAAAAACAAAAACTGTACAGTAAAACCAAATGAAAGAGAACCACAAAATACTGAAAAAGTGATAATAGATTTAATTTATTCCAATATTTCTGCAAATGAAGGGAAAGGTTTGGCATCATTCTTGATCATGTCAATGTCAATCGTGTCAAATTATTTATTCAATTTTTGTTCCTATTCCCTCTATTCTGTTCCTCTTCATTCTGTTTTATATTCCAGCAGTGAATTTCGAATTTGGAAAAGTCACAAATGCTCTGTAGAATTTAACTCTAGGACAATATAAAAACCTGATGTATTCTCTATAAAAGAAAGTAATGTTTACATACCTTTATGGTGAATTTTTGTTGTAGTGGAACAGAATAAATCAGAATTAATTTGTTTAATGCTTATAATATCACTTGGATAGTAAGGGGCCCTATGACAAAATGATCTTTCTTTGGTGAGACATATTGAAGTTTGTGTATATTGTATCATATATTCATAGTTTATGCACAGAGCTCAGTGAGTTGCATATAAACATAATATTACTGACATTCTAATAAATGTACAGCCAAGAATTTGCTAAAGTACACTTTAAAAATATATGGACATGCATTCCTTTAATTATGAAAATGGCAATGAATATATGAACCTAACATGAGCATCTTTGTAATATACAGTGTTGCCCATGCAGTTGGAATGTATTTTTGTTACCTCTTTTTATGAAATGGCTGTGGCAATATAATTGATTCTTGATACATAAAGTTAATATTTTCACAGAACGCTATAGATCAATCTAAAGAGTCATATAGATTGATTAATAAAGTTCTGAGAACATAAGATATCAAGAGTAAATCATACTATCGCAATCAGTAAGAACATTAATTTCAACTTAATGGGCGACAGAATAGTATTGTCACAGTACAAGTTGATAACTTTGAGAATTCTCTTCTTGTTTTAGGTCTGGCTTGAAAGAGAGCATTGTTCCTACAGTAGAGTGTTGCTCTGGCTACCAAGGACCTCTATGCGATGATGGTGCGTACATGTATTCAATTCAATACACCAGTTTACGGTTGTGTGCGCCATTTTAATTGGCGAGTAAACAAAGCCAATGACCTAGAGGTCAGTGGTATTTATGCATAAATTAAGATTGCGCCCATGCAAATGATGATGTGCGCGCACAACACAGTGCACAGGCACTGATGTAACCGTAAACTGGTGTATTCTTGTTTATTTCATTCTCAGTTAAAAAATACATTGATACAAAAGATACAAAATAATTCATAAACAAATTTAGAAAATGAAATGGGGAACTGCATAAATAAAGCCCTTAGGCCTTGTACAAGTGTATTTTCTGAAGCATTTATAGCATAATGTAATGCAAAGATTTAAAAAATAAATAACATTAATACAAAAATAGAATAATATATATCACAAATATATATTAACAAAAGATATATACTCATGGGTCTCCCTTTGGGTGAGATTGTATGTTTGGAACTTCAGAAAATTAACAGTATGGCATGCTATTAAAAGTGCTAAAACTTGTCTCATAAAATCTCCTACATGTCCATGTAGGTAAACTTGTGGCATAATCGTTTTGATAAACATATATATGCACCATTTCTTTGAAATACAATTTTTTTTTCCTTTCTGTCACCCTCATCTGTATCTACCCTTGGTTGCAATTAATAGAGGATTATATTTTTCCTGTATCATACGTTTACCAATACAAGTACTGTTACCATTTATGTATGTGAATAATAACATTGCAAAGAAAATGTTTAATATTTGAAATTAAATTGAGCATTAATTTTTCTCTTAAATTCAGCTGTATACAATTTTTTTGGTAGAAATATCTCTTTTTATGAAAGTGGGCTTTCTCCATCATTTTTCTTGTAACTTTCTTGCAAATATACATGTGCTTTATTGCATTTTTAAGTTTAAGTGTATACAACATAAAAAATAACACATTGAATCTTGGATTTTGTTTCCCCTGTGATATTCAGCTATTTGTACCCTTGGTTGTGCTAATGGTGGGACATGCGTAGCACCTGAACAGTGTGCCTGTCCAGCTGGCTTTCAGGGGTCTAGGTGCCAGTACTTCATAGGTAAGATTTTAAAACAGAATTGTATTTATTTCTGTGAAAGATATTATTCAATTTCTTTTTTTTTCTTTTTGTTTTTGGGGGAGGGGGAAATGAGATGGTGTATCATCATATTCTGCTTTAAAAGGCATACTGAAAAGCAGCTTGAGACAGATCCATAATTCTGATTGTGGACAAAAGCCGAAACTCAGCCTCAGGTTTTAAACAGGCCAGATTATGAGTTTTCTGACAAACAAGGAATCGCGCAAGCAAAAAGGGAAAAAATAAATAAATATGTTTTTGATGAACCGCCTTAATTCTCTGACAGAAGGGAAGAAAAAGAATGTCATCAGAGTTTTGGGATGCTTGTTACTCCAAAGTTCTCTGACCAAAAACAAATATGATATAACATTTTTCAGGGGTTTTGAGGGTTACGGAAAAGTTAGGGGCATATTGTGTTGGTTATGTAGAGCACATACCAGTTATGCCCCCCTAATTCTGTCAGTGGTGGATGGTTTTATTACATTATCAAAATATTTGACACAAAAAAGTGTGAGATACAGGCAAAATTTGCCAAGAACTGTTTTGTTCATGATGTACATGTACAAAAACAAATGATTCAAGAGGTTCTTAAAACAATTCATTTATTTTGTTTTAAATTGTGTTTAACTGCAATATTTCTGTCTTTTCCCCGTTTTACCTACCTGTCCTTGTAGATGTTCTATCAGGAGCTATGAAAGAGCAGCTTTTTAGCATAAACAAGAGAAGTGGAGATGATGTAAACAATGATGATATTGAAGATGATGATAATGATGGTGAGTGTCCTTAGCAACGATACAATCTGGATCCTCAACTGCGTAACATTCTTTTTCTTTAATATGAAGATTGTATTGAAACCACCTTCAATTTACCTTTTTATCACTTGAGTATTTCAAGAAACTGATTTCAGATTAAATTTCTTCATTATTCATTGGTTTATTTTCTTTACAATGAATTCAGTTATTTAGCTAAGGTTATGAAACTAATCAAATATTTTAACTTATAGTGTATATTAAGGTATATGTATTACTATTGAAATTATTGAATTTATTCACAATTAACATGTTTCAACTTTCAATTTTTGATAAGAATTCCTTTAAAAAAAAACATTACAACCAGGTTTACAGTGTAATATTATTCATGTAAAAGTATGAATTGTAGACAGGGAATCACCAAATATACAGAGGAAGAAACCTACAGGATAAATTTTCATTTATTATAAGAATAAGGTTTGAATTTTAAAGTATTATGATACTTCATTGCAATATAATTCAGTATATACATGTACCTAATGAATTACCTGCTTGTAAGCCAAACCTATCGACCTACAATATATTAGATACTTGCTCTTCATGGAAAGGAAGGTTTTAAGCTAATATTTGAAGGGTACCATGGGTGTATTCAAAGTCTTGCATTGAGTTAAACAGCATTTTTAGTGCATTTTATATAGTTTCTATAAGACCTGAATAATATTTCTTTGCACTTTAAAAGCAGCAAATAACTATGTATTGGGGACAAATAAATTGTGTTATCGTATATTTTGTAGATTCAAGGGTACTCTATGGAAACAAACTTTTCATATTTTCCAGAATTCTTTGAAATAGTCACGAGTGTGACACAGCTATGAAATTTGTTCATCTCATGTCTCATGCTTCCATCTCACGGTCTTTAATAACAAGATTCAACCACAAAAATGTGGTACATTCATTTGTGTGGTATTGGACATTTCACCCTCCTAGATCTTGACAAATAGGAATACGAACCAATCTGTTTTGGGGTTCTTGAGGTTCACCAAATCAGTAATTTATCTTGCACCAGTTCTAACAGAATTTAATTATCATGTGCAAGAAAGAGTATAGACAAACAAATAGAAATATTTACATCATAGTGTGTGTTCGTAATGAGCGTCTGTTACCTTAAAAAGGATGACTTTAAAACAAATATTGCAGGCATTCTTAGAGTTATCGAAAGCTTGATTTTCCTTCGGAGTATGACAGAAATGGGAACATATTAGGCAAATATAGTACATATCTTTTGACCTGTTTGCATTGTACCAAGTACATACGTGTACATGTTGTTAACTGTGACAGATTTTTATTCTTGATATCATATTCTATCATGTCAGATAAGAGTACATGAAATTTGTTGTGTATCTATTATGCTGTAAATCATGAAGATGTTACAAAAGGACTTTCAAAGTTAGCATTAAATCATTATACAAACACATTCAGCCTGTCTCCTGGTCTTCATTTGATTTTTGATAAGTCTTATCACAAAAAATAAAACTGATTAGATCCCTTGAAGACCAGGTGAAGTGGCCTTGAAAGTGTTTGTCTTTTAATGAAGTCTCTGGGATGATATGCAAATATCTTTAAGTTTGCATGTTAGAAGTAAGAGTTAAAACAAAAACGAAAGAACATCTGTCATGACTACATGTAACATGATCCAGCAACACTTGCTCCACAGTCCTTTTGTAACACTAATTGAATACCTGACTTCTTAATTAATTACCTTGTTGCCTCAAAATATTTTGATGTTTGATCAAGCTTTGCACTAGTGTTGACTGTGCAGTGACAGCTTGATAGCCAAAATAGTAATTAAATTTGACTCAATTTCACAGTCTGTTTACCAAGTAAATATTTAAAGGCAACTGGTTGATAAACTTTTCAATGTACATGTACAAATATTTCAAAGAGGAGACAGCATTTTGAAATTGCTAATTGAAAAATTAACACCCCTACCCCCTCCCCCTCTTTTTCCCCAAAAGAGCAAGAGTTGTGGGAGTATGTGAATACTTTTTCACATTCATTGATATTGAATTAATATAGGGCCTTACCAATTACAATCACCTCCAGTATTTACATGTATCAAGTCAGTGGATTCCATTATGATTCTGCACTGTACAGTACACACTCTCCACTCCCCAGGGAGTATTCCATATGTTTCAAGATGCAAATCAGTCTTCTATTCAGGGTATACAAATATACTTATAATACTAAACATAGGGGAGCTCTGAAATATAATTATCAAGATATCTCTGACATAGATACAATCAAACCTGTCTATAGCGACCGCCCAAGGGAAACACAAAAAGTGGTCTTTATAGACAGGTGATCTTTGTAGACAGGTTCCTTTAGTACATGTTTCAATGAGAAACCATTTTCAATGAAGAAAAAAAAAAGTGGTCTTTGTAGACATGTGGTCGCTAAAGCGGGTTTTGCCTATTTAACATACCAAAATGCCTTGGTCCGTCTCACAAAAAACTCCTCATCCCCTGCCCCTTTGGGTTACCTCAGTACCAGTTCATTCAATTAGCCAAAAGACAATCTCCCAATTAATTTACCTCTCAAAGAATTATATTTGATAATGCAATTTTCAATGTGTTTTTTGTTTGTATGATATCTCTATTATAATCACAAAGACTTCACACTAATCATTAAAGGCATTTTCAACACCCTGTTGTATCACTTACTGACCATAAGTAAGAGTAATGTGCAAGTCTATTAAAAGTGACCTTCCATACTCATATATGTACATTAATTTCAGTATGCCATTATCTTTTACATTCTATCTGAGAGACATTGTACACTTTATCTTACTTTGTCAGATGATGAGGAGTCTTTGAATGAACTGATGATGATAGAGAAGAGAGGAAAACACTCTAAGGAGAGCAAGAGTGGTTCCAAAGAGTCACCAAGGCACCACTCCCATGGATCAAAGGAGGACAAGAGCGGTTCCAAAGAGGCACCAAGGCACCACTCCCATGGATCCAAGGAGAACAAGAGCAGTTCCAAAGAGTCACCAAGGCACCACTCCCATGGATCAAAGGAGAAGAAGAGCGGGTCGGAAGAGTCACCAAGGCACCATTCCCATGAATCAAAGGAGAACAAGAGTGGTTCCAAAGAGTCACCAAGGCACCACTTCAAAGAATCAAAGGAGAACAAGAGCGGTTCTAAAGAGTCATCAAGGCACCACTCCCATGGATCCAAGGAGAACAAGAGTGGTTCCAAAGAGTCATCAAGGCACCATTCTAAGGAGTCAAAGGAGAACGAGAGTGGTTTCAAGAGTGGTTCAAAAGAGTCATCAAGTATGGAGAGTCGCTTCACTTGGGACAGTTGGAGTGGTAGTTCTTCAGAAGAATTCCCAACATCAGCCCCGAGCAGGACCTTGATCCACCACAAGAGCACAGCTGACCTTCTAACCAAGCCTCCACCTACCATACCCCCTGCTCCTGCCTTTCGAGCTTTCCACTTTCCTGAGCCTGATGAAGACAGTGAGGTGACAACCCAGCCACCACCAACAACCTTAGCTTTCAATTACCCTTGGAAACGTGAGGATCAACATCTTGTTACTGAGGCACTACTGGCCAACAACTCTCTCGCCTTGCGGACTTCAGCAACTTGCATGTCCTGGAGTAGTGACCACTTTGTCACCTTTGATGGTGTCCAGTACAGTTTCTCCGGGACTTGTTCATACACCCTTGCTGCAGCCTTAGATGGGACTTGGCAGGTGACCATGAGGAACCAGGACTGTGAACTTCTATCAACATGTTACAAGGTTAGTGGCAATGGACATCCCACTCCTGACACCATTTTATATGTGATTATAACGAAAGAAAATTCAAGTCATTTTCATCAGCTAAGTTACTGTTTCGAATGTTTATTAGAAATAAACAACGGTGCCATATATATATAGGAAAATATGTGTAACTCAAACGATAATACTTTTCAGATTTGTACATAATGATTGTGAAGTCTGATGCAAAATCTACAATTTTCTTAAATCAATCTTGTCAACCCCTTGTATTTTCAAACATAATATTGAAATTTAAAGACCATTGAGTTTGATTCTTTACCTTTTTTTCTTCAAAATTTGTATATTCCTTTCTTTAAGAGACGGAACAGGTTTTCAATTCTGTTGTTTAGAAAATGAATACTTTTAATTAACTGCTATTTTTCCTTTTTTTTTTCTTCTTTAAATCACCAGAAATTGGAGTTCATTCTCGGCTTGGATGTCATCAATGTTGAACTAGATACAGTCTACATTAATGATAGTCCCATGTTCTCTTTCCCCTACATGGCGAATGGTAACAGTTTCTTCCTTATAAATTCAATTTTCTTAATCCTCCTGCAGAAGTACATTCAAGTATATAAGTACATGTATATTTACATTAAATGTAAATAAATCATAAATTAATATCACATATCCATTACTTTTTCAAAATGACATAATATTGGAATGAAAAATACTTGAAATAAAACACTGAACGTGGGTAAAGGGTTGCAGTCCAACTCTTGATTTTAATTTTCTCTCCTAATTGTTGCAACCTTGATTTATGTACTTATTACAGTAATTTTTTTTATTTTCATTGAAATTATTTATTTTGCATGTACATTTTATTGGTCTTTAAAATCTAGAATGATGCAATTATGATTTTCAAAGAAGCAGAAAAATCATCATCATTCTGTTTTCTAGTATAATTAGGTTAAAGGTTCTAATATCGTACAAATGTATTTGATTTGTAGGTATTTCATTGAAGAAAGTTGGAGACTTCACCTACCTGGAGAGTAGCCTAGGGGTCCTTGCTCAGTGGGACAAGAACATGACTGTCTACATCACAGTGTTGGCTGAACTCAAGGAATCTACCATTGGTCTATGCGGCATGTATGATGATAATCCAGAGAGTAAGTTAACTCCTTTGGAGATTTACTGTCCCTTAAAGGCATCGTTTAACAATGTTAAATCTGAGATGCACGGTCCTACATGTTATCAGTATCTGTGATATGGTGTAATAATAAAGCCCTACAAAAATTGCACTTCAAAATGATCAAGAAGTACCTCAAAAAAGTAAAAATCTTTGAGTGACTGGTTTTACCATACTCGTTTTCCCCAATAGTGTTATGAAACTGTTAGGAAAACGCACAATTTGGTTTCGATTTCCTATCATAAATATCTTGATAATCAGACAGGCGATCGGCTTGTAAAAGTCATGGGGTTTCCTGACTAACCTAAAGGTTTATAATTATTATTGCAGCATGAGCTAAATCCAGGATTTTGTTTAAGAATCTGTGACAAAGTTTAATACCGGATCCCTAAAGGATGATTTACAACAAATCCTGGGTTAATTCTTTATATGCCACACAACTCATCTTCCTAATACACCACATTGTATTTATCATGGCATAAATATACAAAAGGCTTTGAGATTATGTAACTATATCCAGTGCAAGATTAATCTATATACCAGTGTTACAAGAATTGTCATGGAGCTCATCAAGACCGTTAATGAGTAATTGTGCGAAGCCATTGTGCTGCATTATGCAATCCTTCCATCAAGTGGCACCAATTTTTTGTGCAAAATTGCATGTGTGACAAACGAGCGATTGTGCTGAGAGGTGAAGAAAGCAACCAAAGTGCTAAGGATGATTTACAAAAACCTAGGTTGATACTTTTCTATGATTTGTGAATTCCTTCCATCATCACATTATATACAAAAGTAAAAGGTGGATATCATAACAGATTGAAAATACATGTTTATTGACTTAGTCTACAATCAAAATTCCTGGTTTGATATAATAAAGAAAGTCAGCCATGATAGTAGAAATGGAAAATGGTGTGTCCTTAAAAGCCAATAATGCTTGACCATTTAATGCACCAGTTGTATTAGAAATAATATCAGGTGTAAGTAAAATGTATGCTGTATGTGCAATATATATTCGACATGTGACAGACTAGGATTTCAATTTGTAGCAGACAAAGAATTAAAAGGAAATAAACATTGATTGTTACAGATGACTGGTTGATGAGAAACGGTGATCAAGCCACTTATGCAGCTCAAGTGGCTGTATCATGGGAGGTGCCTTATCCAGGAGAGGTAAAAAGAAGAATACTCTTTTTTTTTTTAAAGGTTTAAACAGGGTAACTCTATCAGCATTTAAACTGTCATCCTGAGAGGCCATTTACAAATTATAGTTACAAATACAGATGAAATTAAACAAAGTTTAAATACATTATCTACTATACTATATCATGGATATCTTTATGTTTGCAATATATGTGTCTCATTTCTCTATAAATGATATTTCAATTATCTCTTTTTATTTTTTTCTTTTTCCATTCCTGATATCTCTCTTCATAGTGATTGTTTTGGTTAAATCATGCATTATCATTATGGTTGTGTAAATGACACGTACGTATGTAAATGTATACTCTTGTTTGGACACTTTTTTCACTTTCAATCTTTCTCTTTAATTTCACCCCCCCCCCCCCTTCCTTCTCCCTTACTCTTAAAAACTGTTATATTATATTATATATCTATATATATATACATGTACATGGTATATATATATACATATATATTTATTTTGTTCATTTTTTTTTAAAGGTTTAAACAGGGTAACTCTATCAGCATTTAAACTGTCATCCTGAGAGGCCATTTACAAATTATAGTTACAAATACAGATGAAATTAAACAAAGTTTAAATACATTATCTACTATACTATATCATGGATATCTTTATGTTTGCAATATATGTGTCTCATTTCTCTATAAATGATATTTCAATTATCTCTTTTTATTTTTTTCTTTTTCCATTCCTGATATCTCTCTTCATAGTGATTGTTTTGGTTAAATCATGCATTATCAATATGGTTGTGTAAATGACACGTACGTATGTAAATGTATACTCTTGTTTGGACACTTTTTCCACTTTCAATCTTTCTCTTTAATTTCACCCCCCCCCCTTCCTTCTCCCTTACTCTTAAAAACTGTTATATTATATTATATATATATACATGTACATGGTATATATATATACATATATATTTATTTTGTTCATCTTCCACACAATTTTAATTTTCTCTGTCTAGCAAGAATCAAAATATTAATCTTATTGCCATTATTAAATCCTCAGAAGTCAAATTTGATTTTGTATTTTTACAGACTTTTTGTATTTTATCAATTGTTGACAACAATTGCTGTGATATACCCTTAGCATTCTTCAAGAAATGATTTGTATCATGAGTCTTTCTGTTTATTCACAATGTCTATGTAGATTAAGATATATCAATTGATATGATTAGTACACCTGTAGGTATATCTGTAATTCATAGATCACATTTTTTGTTTACATTTCTAGAGCTGTCAGTCAATCGTTGACACCAATCCCTGTGATGTACACTCAACACGCTTTGAGATGGCAGAGAATCTGTGCCAGGTTCTAGCTGAAGCTGAGGAATTTCAAATTTGCCATCAAGATGTAAGATTGGATGAAGCATTGGCTAGATGACATGAAAGTCTCTTTTAAATTGACATAGAACCTTTTTCACGAATAAGTAGAAAAGTTTTGAATTTTACGTTCAGAGGGGACATTGCAATATTTACTCTTTGTAAGATGGGAACAATTTATTTGTAGACAGTCATGTTTATTTTCATTTAGGATATATTATTTTGAATGTAGATCAATTGCACCTTCATGATTTTAAGATTGTTAAGATTAATAGCCAAATACATACATGCTCTTGTGCTACCACCTGTGATGTAATTAAATGCACAATGTTTGATATATCACCAAATAAAGGAAAACTTTGAATATACATTTATATAAACCATTTAATGTATCATAGAGCAGACAGCTATACAAAATCTGTCAGTTTCAAAACATCTCTGTAAATTACATAGAATCTGAAGGGAATAGAATTATCACGCAAATCACCACCTTAAAACCCCACTGCACTACTTACAGCTACTTGCGCCCTCTATATAGCAAACAATGCCTAATCGGTGACCATTGGTCCCCCATGATCCTCTTTTTCTTATGTTAAGTGAGAGCTGATTTGATGAGATAACCACCTACCAGTGACCTTGCAGGGTGGTCTAATCCCTCTTGTAAACTAGTACAGATAGACTTTAAACTTACTTCAGAGTCAAACCATGTGTTTCTTCCATCTTGAAGGTTGACCCTGGATTGTTTGTTGAGAGCTGCGTGTATGACCTGTGTATGTTTGGTGAGTCGGATGACCTTATGATGGATGCTCTCTGTATCTCTCTGGACGAGTATTCCCGGCAGTGCGCCCAGTTCAGCGTGGTCCTGGAGTGGCGAACAGAGGAATTTTGTCGTAAGTACATGATGTGAAACCCGCTTTAGCGCCTAGCTGCATAGAAAGACCAGCATAATTGTGCTTTTACAGGACTCTGTACATAAACAATACCTGATAATAAAGACCACTTAACTGTATCTTGTCTGTCTGTAGTATATCTTGTACAAGTTTCACAGGGCAGCAGCTTGCCCTGGTTAATTTTTAACAGAAATTTGATGAAAGTTTGATGAAAGTGTGATGAAAATTCATTGCATTTGGGTGCCATCTTCAAACAAACATAGAAAGTCTAAATGTATGTTTGTATTGACATTTGATTTATGATATTCATATTAAAGAGAAATTCAATCTTGAGACGAACTACTGTAGAGGAAAGTATGTAGAATGCTGTGAGCACCGAAATCGGTAGCCTAGCAGAGCCGGGGTAATATTGGAGCGCTTTGAGCACCTTGCAGGGTGGATATGTGCGCTATATAAATATCCAATATTATTATTATTATTATTAGAATGTACATTGTAAAGTGCAATTCTCTTGAAATGATTTGACAAGTATTAAAGTTGATGAATAGCAAATTAGGTGGATGCTGCTGGAGGAATGCTTATATACATGTATTTGTCATGTCTTTAAAATCACAGCCAAGCAGTGCCCAGACATCATGGAATACAGTGACTGCAGTAGCCTCTGCCCGGTCACCTGCGAGGCTCAGGACCCTGTGGAGACGGCCAAGCACTGCCCGGCAGACTGCGTCTCTGGTTGCCAGTGTCCTGAGGGCACGATTCTGGAGGGGGGACGCTGCATCACGGCTGACCAGTGTCCTTGTGTCCATAATAGGGAGAAGTACCCACCTGGAGGGACAGTACGGGCAAAATGCAATCTATGGTCAGTGCCTTACACCTTTTTCATCAGTCATATTTACATGTTTCCCCCAGCTTGTAAAATTTGAAAAATGTTATCACAACCAAATATAAATAAAAGTGTCTTAGCAACAGCTGGCATGAAGCTCAAAGGATCATTAAGAAGCCCCGCTTTAAATATAATCATCTGTCTCAGAGTAGAGAAATAACAGTTTGTAAAATTAAGTACAACCTTCAGAAAGCTTGATAATCCCACTCCTGACACCAAAGTTTTCAAATATGCCTGATAGTAATCATGAGAAATGTCTAATGGATCATTAACAGTCTGCTTTCTGATCCATTTGCCAATTGATTGGTGATCTTCATTGTCTGACAAGTGACAAAGAGAAAAATCAAATCTGCCCTTTTCATCTTTAGAAGTTTTTAATCCCACTCCTGACACAAAAATTGCATTTTGTTTTTGTTTTTCATGTTTGTTTATTTGTTTTTATTTCATACATCAATGAGGAAGATGTTTTGTGTTGTGGATAGTCTCCATGCAAAGCTACCACCAAGCAGTTAGTGTGTGTGTGTGTGTATTGGGTTTTTACAGACGTGTATCAATCAGATATGATTATTTACGTCTAGGGACCGACCTTTAAACGTCACCATCCAAAAGACGTGACTAAGTTTCGAACATGCGTCTTTGGCTGAATCAATTTGTAACTTCCACTGTTAGCTTGATTACAGGCGCACGCCACAACACCTAGTTGACCCTCATCTGACCTTTTACGTGGGCATGTAACATCCAGAACATTTGCCTTTCTTTCAAATCCCACTCCTGACACTGGATTTTTTTTTTCTCCTTTAGCACATGTGAGGGAGGGCTTTGGGATTGTGAGCAGTCTCCATGCCAGGCTACCTGCCAGTCAGTTGGTGACCCTCATTATCTCACCTTTGACAAGAGACAGTACAACTTCCAAGGAGGGTGCCGCTACATTTTAGTGGAAGT
The DNA here is from genome assembly GCA_035222895.1 of Strongylocentrotus droebachiensis. Lineage (NCBI taxonomy): Eukaryota > Metazoa > Echinodermata > Echinoidea > Camarodonta > Strongylocentrotidae > Strongylocentrotus > Strongylocentrotus droebachiensis. The sequence continues at coordinate 88,284 of JAVYIG010005081.1, read as the reverse complement.
ATGTACCATTTCTGGAATTATTGCTGAAAAAGACAGTTTTGGGTAGTATGTTCAGGAAGGAATGACTTTGTAGACAACAGTGCTCAGATTCATATGATGTTTCAGAGATGAAATAGATTACAGATCCCTTTAGTGGAAGTATGTACCATTTCTGGAATCATTGCTGAAAAGAAAGTTTTGGTATGATGTCCAGGAAGAATTGACTTTGTAGACAACAGTGCTCAGATTCCTGTGATGTTTCAAAGATGAAAAAGATTACAGATCCCTCATGCAGCTCATGTAGGAGATAGATATATTCATGTATTTTAATCTATTATTTTAGCAATGGAAAGGCTTTTTATACAGAAAGAAAACAAGTCACATTTGTTGCCTATGGCTCAAGATGTGATTATAATGTGGTAGGATCTTTTTAGCTAGAATTCTCCCTGATCTATAACGTAGTGGTTTCTAATCAAAGAGCATGAAATAAATATTACAAATTTACATATTCTTTTGTTGAACATTGCAGGATTTTGTTGAGCAATACCTAACAGTCCTGGCAGAGAATGTGGAGTGTAACATGCGCTCCTCCAGAAAGGTCACCTGCACCAAATCTGCAACTGTCATTGTCAACGGAACCAACCCAATAGACCTCAAGCAGAACAAACTTGTTTTTGTTGGTGGCGAGGAAACCATCCTGCCTTATACCAATGGAGAGGTGGTGGTGCGAAGGGCATCCTCTAAGTTCATCTTCGTGGAGGGGAATGGATTCTTGGTGAAGTGGGATGGGATCAACAGGCTCTATGTGACACTGTATCCAGAGTACATTAACAGGGTAGGTTCGACCTCGACTTTGAATTGATCAAATCAAAATGTTTAAATGTTACCTCCTGACAGATAATTTGGTCAAGGAAAAAGCATCTGCATTTGTTCCACAAAGATCTTTTCAACTTGATCAGATTGTTGTTTTATCATACATTTTAAGATAGATTTGAGGCCGTGGTACTGACAGTTAATTGTAATTCCTGCCATTAGCAATGATGCAGTGATAGAAGCTTTTGTAAAAGAAACCAATGTCAAAGCCTCTCAACATTAACATACATATATTTTTATGATGGTGTGTTGTTTTATTTTACCTAACTTCTAAGATAGCAGGTACATGTATATTGCCTGAATGTAAGCAACCAGGGGGAACTACAATGTACCAAATTCTCTAGAGCACCTTTGCAATTAAGGATGAACAACTGAGCAAAGGTCATTAGCATTTCACCTTGGTCTTCCTAGATATGATGGTTATGGGACTCATGCTTTCTCACCAAGCCATACTTGATAGTAAGATAATTTCTGTCTTTTCTTAGGTGCGTGGTCTATGTGGTACCTACGACCACAACCAGAACAACGATTTCATGACGCCAGCTGGTGACATCGAAACCAGCATTGTTGCATTCGCCAACAAATTCGCTGTGGACCCCGATTGCCAGGAAACAGAATCCCCGCTCTCACTCTCCCCTTGCAGCCTCAACTCCCACATGGAGAGCTTTGCGGCCGAGAAGTGCGGGGTAATGAACAGCGATGCCTTCAGGCCCTGCCACGGAAGCGTAAGCCCTGACATGTACTACGACATGTGCCTGTATGATGTCTGCGGCTGCGATGCGGCCAGTACGCTGGAGTGCCTTTGTGAGGTCATTGCAGGGTACGCAACGGATTGCGCCAACGAGGGGGTGTATGTGGACTGGAGAGACCACCCCTCCATATCTGAGTACTGCAGTAAGTGTTTCAAACATCATTGATTATATATGCATGTTTTTGTTATTAATGGAACCCCGTAATGCTGTTGTGTTTCTAAAGCATACCCATTTATTGAGATGCATGCTTTCACAATTGACACATCCATGATACGTATTCAAAACTTGCATTTACATGAACGTGCATGTTTGTGCTTGAATTCCATCAATCCATATGTTTCTGACAATTTTCCACCAAGGTGTCCAGTGTGACGGTGGTCAGGTCTACCAGCAGTGTGGGCCGACCTGCGGTCAGACTTGTCGTGACCTCTCCGTGACCTGCATGGAGACGGAGGATTGCGTGGAAGGATGCAACTGTCCTGGCAGCACTGTCCTGGATGATGAGGGCAACTGCATCTCGCCGGTTAACTGTCCCTGTTACTATCAGGATCAGTCCTACCCCGCTGGATCTCGCATTGAACAGATGTGTCAAGATTGGTAAGCGCCTTATCTTCCCATGAGCGTAGAATTTTATTTTTTTGATGATCGAAACTAGAGGTCTTGTTTTGACTCTATTTAATGATCGTGACATTTGTTGGTCATTGTGAATTTGATAACTCTTTAATATGTGCTCAAAGTTTATAGCTCTTCTTATGCACCCTAGCTTGGACTGGCCCAAGCAATGTTATACTGTGCCACATTTCAAACCTACTTCTAACACGACAAAAGTGTTGCCAATTTGTGTTTCACTGATGACAATTCATACAAAAACTCTTAACTTTCCTAAATATAGTCGGATATTTCTCGAACTACTGCCAAGCTACTTCATCAATGGTATGGTCCCCTGTGAGGGTGAGAAGTGCAACATGACTGACATATCTCCAGAGAATCAGTACCACCTTTAAGCCACTTCTTTGATGTCTTTTTTTATATTTCATACTCTTATTTTCATTGCACCATCAAGCTACTGCCTCAATGGATCCTTCCACTGCGAGGGTGAGAAGTGCAACGTGACGGACATGTGTCCAGAGAATCAGCTCTACAACACGCTGGCCCCAGGATGCCCTGTGACCTGCGAAAGTGTTGCCCATGGCTTTAGCTGTGGAGTAGAGGCGGGGCCAGGATGCATGTGCCCGGAAGGTTACCTGCTAGATGTAAGTGTATGAGTGGAGATGGTGTATATAGGTCTCCACATTACCTTTTATGCAAGGAAGTCATTTAAGAGAATTTTTTTAATTTAAATCTATTAATGTTACCGGTATTCAGATTTTTAAAGAGCAAAATTTTTGTTTTTATCTATGAATGTTAATCATATTTTATCCTGCAAGTATTCAACTTAATTTGTTTAGGTTTTAACATTCATCAATGAACCCACATAAGTCTACATCCATCGATGAACTATGTCTAGTGTATCTTTTAGTTCAGCTGGATAGGCAGTGTGTTTACACTGTAGTTTGATGACAAAATTGTGACAAATAAGTGTAGCAGTGTTACATGTAAGTGTCACTGTAATTTATTGTTGGGACATAATGTAAGGTTGATGTGCTGGACAAAAAGATGAAGATTCCCTGAAAAGGATACCTTCTTGAAAAAGATGGGGATCATTATTGTATATGTCATTTTCCATATTTCCTTTTGTTGGCATTGTCTTGTAGGGAGATCTCTGTGTGCTGCCATCTGAATGCCCATGTTACCATGGAGACAGACGATATGAACACGGAGAAGTAGTCCACACTGATACCTGCAATGAATGGTGAGTACTGTAAACGCTGTTATTTTTGTGTGATTGATCTTTCGCGCTGAGAGACCCCAACATATATTCGAGGGTTCTTAAATTCGCGTTGCACGCAGTTCAGCCCGTTCAAAACACGCATACCGGTAAGTAGTCATGCTTATAAATATTGTTGAGAGTTCTAGAATTCGCGCTTGATGATCTTAGCGCGAAATCCGTGGAGATTATGTACCGCAAATATTTCTACTTTTACAGTATAGCAGGGTCATAGTGTAGGGGTACAGCTATTGATGATAGGGCGCACTAGATACACATATGTGATAAAAAGCCAGGCTTTCAGATGTGGGGAGGATACTGTTAAGAACTTTATCTATCTTCTTGTCATGTTTCTTCCCCTCTTCTTTTCTTATAGCCTCTACATTTTTATCAGTTGATGGGAGGGGCACACGCCCCTTGTGCGCTCATGTAGCTACTAATGAGAAGTGACATTGTTGAAATAATAATAATAATTATAATACATTTATAGAACGCAGAAACTATCCAACATTAAGTATATATTTTACTGCGCTACAAGAACTCCTGATATGCATAGATTTTCAGTTAATTGAAAAGATGTGCTTTCAATTTTGATATAAATATATTCACAGATGGTGAAAATGTAATGCAGTTGAGAGCAACTCTCGTTCAGATTGTAAAATTAATGCCCATGCTAATGGCAAGCTACTTTCCCTCATAACGTTCAGAAACTTCCTGCCGTAACAAATAATTTTTATTGTACTCTTTACAGTTACTGCAATGGTTCTCAGTGGGAATGCACAGATCATGATTGCCCAGGTATGTACATATACATGTAATACATGTATAAGATACAGTGAACTTGTTTATAATGTAGATTTTAAAAGTTATTTTCTGAATAATGTTATGCTTGTGCACGCCATCGTTATGATATAATTAGGTAATGTTCTACAGTTTTATTTCTCAAAAATTACATGTACTGTACATAGTCTAAAACATTAGCAGAGGATAACACAGTGTTAAAACTGGAACAAAAATATGTCAGAATCAGCAAAAGACATACCAGAAGACAGAGAACAATTCAACCCCTTGAAGCCACTTTAATCTCTGGGAAAAATGAAAAAAAGATTTTGAAAAATAATTTGAAACCAAATAGCATATAAGTTTAAGCTTTAGATTAAGTTACGACTCTTAATAACTGAATTGCCAAGATCCTCCCTACTACGTGTTCCAGGTTTCAGAGTTTCCGAAGTTACCAAATGTGCTGATTCCACCTGTAACGCTCAGACCAGTTACGTTTCCATGTTTATTGTTGCCCCCAGGCCTCTGCTCTGCTGTGGGTGAAGGGCACTACACCACGTTCGACGGCAAGAAGTATACCTTCACGGGAGACTGCCGCTACACCCTTGCCCAAGACATGAACGGGTCCTTCTCCATCGAGGTGGAGAACATCCAGTGCGGATCCAGCGGCGTCACCTGCACCAGGGCCATCGAGATCATCTTTGATGACGACTCCACGATATTTCTGGTGCGGGGAGGCGAAGTGACGGTGAATGGAGTGCCGGTCTCATTGCCCAAGTACTACTCTGCGTGGAGCATAGAGCGCTCAGGGTTCTTCTATGTCATCTTTGCGAACTTTGGACTGGAAGTTCTTTGGGACGGAGGTGAGGAATGGTTTGTTGTAACATTCTGGAATGCAGTTTAATATGATGTACACATTAGGAGGAAATAAAGGTTGTATAACTTGTCTCGAAATGCCATCTGGTACCAGTGACTAATTTTTTCATTTCCTTCATAGACAAATTCAACTATAATGATAATGTTCTATACAAAATAATACAAATTGACCTCAGATCCCATCAGATCCAAATTACGTTCTTCCTCTTTCAGGTGTTCAATCAATAATGACATATTACATTATTCTGTATATCAACCATAGGTACCAGAATCTACGTCTCAGTCACGCCAGACTTTGAGGGTCGTCTCTCCGGTCTGTGCGGAAACTTTGATGGGGACCAGGAGAACGACTTCACGGCTCGCAACGGGGCGGTTGAGCACAGCAGTGATAACTTTGCCAACAGCTGGAAGGTCAGCAGTGGATGTCCAGAACTTTACAAAGAGGACCTGGTCCATCCTTGCAGAGTAGGTTTATGGCTCAGAATGCTCAAGAGGTTGTGTTTGATCATAGTTTCTATTAAAGCCCGTCTGTACTACTTATAGCTACAGTACTTGCGCCCTCTATATAGCAAACTTATGTTAATTGAGATCTGATTTGATGAGATAACCACCTGTCAGTGACCACGCTGGGTGGTCTAATCCCTCCTGGCCAAACTAGAAAAGACAGACTTTAAAGGCTCGAGTACAACTGCCTCCATCAATACTGAAGATTACTGTAGTTCTTTTTATGTACATGTACCGCTACAGGGAGTTACAGGTTTGCCGATTGCACTACTCTCTTTAGGTGTGACTCTCCTGCATGTATGTATGTAAAAGTTAAGTTTTATCTTTCATAAGGTTAGGAAACAACATTAGACTTTATAAATTCAAAATATTATAAGTTAGACAAAAAATGCATCAAAAAAATAATAATAATCAATGGTTCTTGTTATTTGTAGGTGAACAGCCATCGTGAAGCTTGGTCACAGCGTCGATGTAGCATCATCAACTCCAGAACATTTGAGCCATGCCACTCTGTGGTAGATCCAGAGGCATACCTTGCTAATTGTATCTATGATTCCTGCGGGTGAGTTCAAGATTCAAGATTATTTTATTGGTCCATGCTTGCAAACATTACATAGAAATTTTGCTTCCAATGGCTTTTTGACAGTGAAAATACAATATAACATTTAACAATAGAAAACAATGTACATAAATATGGATAATTATTTATAATGTGCATGTGCCTAATGTGCATAATTTAAAATGTCTCATATTTCCTGTCACCCCCCCCCCCCCCTCCTCGCCCATCCGCTAGCTCCCGATCCACAGCCTCCAGTTAATACCAAATTACATTTCCAACCAAGGGTGACTATTCCTTCCTCAAGAATTCTACACAAATTCACTCCTTCAGTACCACTAAATAATACCTTTCAATTATTTAAATTTATTACTTTATTGTCAAATTGGTCATGACGTATTTTCCAAGGGGAAAATCACTATTCATAATTCAAACATGTCATTTACATGTACAGGACAACAGTAAAATTCTTCAGGAGGGTGTAATTTTATTTATTATTTTTGCCTTTTCAAAACGAAACCCACCGTGTAAGAAGATAACAGTAAGCTTTGCCTCTGTTTCAACATGTATTTTAACCATACCAATGAGCCTTGTTTAGTTGTCATCATTATTATAATTGTTATCATATTTCTAAAAATTATAAAAATATTTTGTAATATTTGTGTCTATCCAGATGTGACTTGGGTGGTGACTGTGAATGTCTGTGCACAGCTATTGCTGTGTATGCCATGGAGTGCTCAAGACATGGATTTGATATCAGATGGAGATCTCAGGAATTATGTCGTAAGTATCCAAAATATTATTTGAGATGTGTCGTGGTCGAGTAGATACGTTGCTGGACTGTTGATCATGAGGTCCGTGGTTCGAGTCTCGCCGCAGCGCTAATGTCCTTTGGCAAGACATTGATCTACATTTGCCACACTTCCTTAAAATGCTACAGCGCCGTAATGGCAGCCATGCTAAAGCCAGGATAATAATCTCCCTCTGCGCCTCAGAATAGTTTACTAGATCGATGGCGCATTACAAATGATGTAGTATTATTATTCAAATGGTGTCATGATTTAATTTGGTTGAGACCTGCAAGCCCAAATGATAAGTGCTGTGCCATAGATGGGACCCAGAAACTTCATATCAAGCCCTTTTCCTACCAAAATCTTGTCCATTCGTTCATGTAGTAATGCCACATACATGTACGTTGTCCGCTCATCCACTATACTGTAGTATTGCCTTGGTATTATGATGTGGGAAGATGGGTGTCCGGACACATAAAAAAATAGAGACTTCTCTTTTGCCTTCAGATTTAACACACAAAAAATCACAAAGAAGCACTTACAATCAAGATATTTGTTGTTTTTAATTTTGTCAAACATAATTCTTAAAAGATTTATGAAATATTGCTTACAGTATAAACATTTTCAAATTGTTGTTTTAAATCACCTGACTGGTTACACAACCTGTTCGGACACACAACGTCTGGGTATACTGCTATGGATTCACTAATTGGCATGTTGTATTGTGCAGAGTTGGATGAAGCATGACTGATTCCATTGTTCCCTAGTCCATTTATGAATCTCTTGTTTTGGCACTCGTTACCTGTGTATCAATCTTCTGGGGGAGAATTTAAATGCATCTTTCTATCTAGCTTGGTATACCAATAACCATTAGGGATCTATTGCTGGCACTGGGCTTGGTACTCGGTGGGCACATTAAGATCTGGTAAAGGAATTAAACCATTAAACTAAGACAAATCTTATGACGCAGTATATTCATATCTAACAAAGAAAGCATTGACGGTAATTTTCTAGTCCTGTATCTCTGGTTAAGTGTCTAAACCATTGACTATGACACCTTTTATGATACAGCATATTCATATCATGATAGGTCAGGTTAAAGGATTGTTTGATCATATCAGTATTATATAGACTAACTTTCAAGGTTAGATTTGACATGACATTTAAGACCTGATATTCCAATAAATGTGATAATATTTCACATTTCATCTGTATAACACACAAGTACAACACATATGTGACAAAAGCCATCAGGGATCTATTGGTACATTGAGAGCTAGTAAAGGAATTAAACCATTAAACTAAGAAATTTTTTGTGATGCAGTATGTTCATATCTAACCAAGAAAGCATTGAAGGTGATTTTCTTGTCATGTATCTCTGGTCCAGTGTTTAAACCATTTAACTATGACACCTTTTATGATACAGCATTGTCATATCAATATCAGTCTCAGTACCTCAGTGAATGTGATTACCGAGAAGTTTTTAAGCCACTTTTTCTCAAAACGCATCATCTCCTCATCCCTCCTTTGAAGAAGAAGAAGATGATTCAACTGTACAATTTATTTGATCAGGATAAAAAGATTGTTTGACCATATCAGTATGATATAGACTAATCATTAAAGATTAGATTCGACACACGATTTTGAAATATGATATTCCAATAAATGTAATAACATTTAAAAATTCATGTTCGTATACAAACATGTTATTATTATCATGTATTACTATATGTATGAAAGTTGTTTCAATAAAAAAAACATTTAACAATTCATCTGTCCAACACATATGTGATAACAGCTGTTAAAACCTACACCTTGTTTGATAAAGATCAAACAAGCAATGTTAACAATGATTTATAGCAATGTTTAAGTGTAAACATCATTTTCCAATAAATAGAGTTGTTATTTTTTCAAATTTCAGCTGTCCAGTGTAATGCTGGTTTCGAGTACAACACTTGTGGGACTACAGCAGTCGATACCTGTGCCTCTTTTGACCGAGATCAGATTGGCTTTGGAAACTGCGCTGAAGGATGTCACTGTCCAAATGGCTCTCTGTCTGAAGGTAAATGAAAACTTGCAAATGAACCCTTAACATGCCACCAAGTTTACAGAAATGTATCACATCTAAGATTTGATGAGTTTCAGTGTTTTCTTGATTGAGATAGTGTTCCAAGATATCTAACTTCACAATCCATATGTCCTTTTCTTCAAAAAAACAAAATGGCTCTTTTAAGTGTTAGATACGATATCATCTGCTCAGTAGAGCTAGAAGGGCATTACTCCTACACTTTTACAAGTTATGTACACTGTTAAAATTAAGGTTAGGGTTTCGATTCAGGTTATGGTTAGGTTTAGGGTTGGGTAAAGTGTAATGTATAAACCTGGGTTGAAGTCAGGAATTTGACTAGTGTAGGCAGTTGATGGTATATTGTATAATCAGCAAAGCTATAGTTTGAAGTGTACAGAATCCATGAGAATTAGTCTAACCTTCTCATTTCCGTTTCACATTGTTTCATTATAGATGGTGATTGCATTGCAAAGGTGGAATGTCCATGTCACCAAGATGGAATCGAATATTCAGCGGGAACCGTCACTTCTATCAATTGTCAAAACTGGTGAGTTGAAACTGGATTTGCATTTAGATGTTCTATCTAGAACAAGTCATTTTTATATTGATTAATTTAATTGTCTTACCTTGAATGTTTAATCTAGCAATCACTTTGCAAGAGATAAATGTCAGAATTATTTTTCCCAGTTCTCTATTAGTCTCTAATTATGTGTGTATGATAAACATTGCTATTAACAAGAAACAAGGAATAATAGTGAAAGTCATAAATTGTATTCATTATTTTATTATAATTTTAGATTAGTAATTATTTGGAGAAATAAGAGTCCTATTATCTTTTCAGCACTTGCCATGCTGGAACTATGGAGTGTGCTGGAGAGCCTTGTGAGGGTAGGTTTATTAAATGATATTCAATTTATTTTTTTATTTTTTATTTAAACACAACAAACAATGTCACTGTTTGTTTACAAGTTATATTGACTTGAATGTGTTAGACATTTGCCCATAAAGAACACAATATCAGTAATTTATTTTGAGGGTATAGACATGTACAATAATTTATTAATATGAGTAGATGACAAACTTATATGTTATTCAAAGATTGAACTGAAATTTTGCTTTTAATAACTTTATATATTAATTGATTAAATATACATGTGTGCTGATTGAATTTTAAAGAAATATATTTAAGAATAAAAACAATTTTCAATAAGTTTTAAAATAAACGAACATCTTCCTTATGTTTTTTTTGTTCCATAGAAACATGTGGTCTCCTTGAGTTCATGTGTGACAATAAAGCGTGTGTACCTATGGGCTGGTTATGTGATGGACTAGATGATTGTGGGGATGGCACAGATGAAACAGACTGCAGTAAGTAATATATGTTTCTGTTTCTGTTTGTTCAAAGTAATGTAAATTCTAGAAATACGATTTGGTACCCTTTCTTCAAATTGTTTTTAATAACTCATGCGTGAAATATGCATCATATGCCTTGCATTAAATGAAAGAGGAGGATCTAAGCTTTACACATATGTGTCATTTATTAATTATAATTGTGATTAAGTTATTATAAAACCGTGATAACTCTCGGTTTCATTTTTTCTGGGACGCACTGTATAATAGATACATTTATAGTACACTACAGCTTTGAATTATTCCTACTTTGGATAAGAAGTTCTGTAGTTTTCAAACTGATATGAATTCATGTGTTCGACATTGTGTAGTAGTTTCACTCTCTCAGTCGAAAATGTAATAGTATCCTATCATGAAAAAATCTACATGTACATGTACCTGCTTTGTTCAAGTGAATCAATTCTGCCAACATGTACCTGTCCAGATAACAACAGGCTTGACTACTTATATGTACACCTAAATTACACCAATTGGCAATTTGGTCTATGGATTAACGTAAACACAGACAACTCTCTTGTTTGTCGTGTACAAAATATCATTAATTTCTGATTTTCTCCTAAGTATCTTCTCTCTTTGGGCACTACTCAATATATATCATGGATAGCATATTAGCAAAAATTAGAAATAAACATTTTTTAACAATTGAATTTTGTTGTACTTTTGTGTGTTGGTACAAATGTGAGAGTTGTCCGCCACTACATCACAGAGTCAATATCAATTCAGCCATTTTGAAGAGCACATACCTATAGTGATTATAACTTCCTCATTTTTTGTCCGATTTCATTCAAATCTTTGCCAGTCTACTTCTCTTCTTTCTTTTGTTTTGGTTCTTTTTTGTTGTTTTGCTTTCACTATTTGCTATTGAGATTAGATTTCCCTTTGAAGACCACTCTTCAGGTGTCCCTGGTCTTTATATACAGGTTTCACTTTATTTACAAACCCATTTTCCTTCCCTTTAGGCTATGAGTGTGACCCTGATGAGTTTCAGTGTGCAAGCAGTGGTCTATGCATTAATGGTGATTTCTACTGTGATGGGACTCCAGATTGCACTGATTCTTCAGATGAAATTGGATGTGGTGAGTTATGACCCATCTGCTGCCGGGACTTATTAAGAAAAATGTTGATTATAACAGGGGGGTGTTTCACAAAGATTCTAAGTCGAACTTAAAAACATTATGGAGAGCCATTTGTAGCCTTAAAATTAAATATATTCAATAGCAAAAATTCAAGTCTTTTAGACATTCCACAACAAGAACATGAAATCTCCTTGATAATAGAAGATATTAATGATTTGAAACAACATTGTATGCCTTTTAAAATAAGGTTTACAAGATCTTTGTGAATCACCCCCAGGTAATTTCAATGTGAAAGAAACTCTCTTGGATTAGTTATTAATTTGTAGTACATACTGAAATAAGAAAGTAAACAACACAGTGAAATAATGAATTCAGTGGTATAATGTTGTAAGATTCAAAATTAAAACAAATCATAAATCTCGCTGAAAATCACAAATATGGAAATACTCTGGACACAGATATGGGTACATTGGACTACTCAAATGTTTACCTTGAGAATCTTATCCAAAGCTGACCACTACTAATCGTATCTGAACTATTAAAGCACTGACTATAAGAGAAATCCTTTAATTTGGACATTGCATGAAACTATGATTTTCTTTCACATAGGAATTAAAAAAAAAAAGAAGATGTGCACAAATTATTTTATCCTTTACCAGAATACAATTTTCTGAATCCACTGCCCAAATGTAGCCATGGGACTGTATTGGGCCCATATGATTAAAGAATTTAGTAGATATCTTATTAATAAATTCATTTTATATCTCTTCAGTTGTGACTTGTGGCCCAGATGAATTCATGTGTGGAGATGGCCTGTGTATCCCCAAATCTTTTGTGTGTGATGGCGACTTTGACTGTAGCGAGGGTGATGCTACTGATGAGGATGACTGTGGTAAGTAATTTTATATACTGTGGTTTTGACCCAATAAAGTATAAACACTTAAAGAGAAGGTTTAGTTCTGGGAAGAGGTGAAAAATAATTTGTGAGCGTTATCATTGTTATTATGCAAATGTGGAAGAACATCAGATTAACCATGTTCCGTGAAAGGCTTGGCTCTTCTAATGCCTTCATTTTTTTAATTATGGCATGTAACATCGTAAAAATCGGGATGGATTTTTTCGCCACGTGTTTGTGTAGTCCCATATACATCTTTCTGTGTACAGTGCTTGTAACTCACCAAGACTTGGCCACATTTCTTATCATTGTGATGATTCAAGAACCTTGCATTACACACAATATGCTAGATGATCAACCTTTTCTGATCGAATCCACACGGTTTCTTTCACAATGCAATCGCATGACCAGAACTCAACTTCATCTTTAACAAGTTAACCCTTGCCATATTAACATCCAAATAGTATATTGTGCCTCATGATTATATGCATTCATCAACAAATATTGTTTTGTTTTGAAACTCAAAATGGCCAGGTTACTGAATTCTGAATGAGATACGGAATATTCTTTGTATCAAATAAGCAGTGAAAAATGCACTATGATGGAGCTTGTCTAACTTCATTCTCATTTTATGATAGCTAAGAATAACCAGTGCACCATAATGTGATTTGACTGTGAAAACAAGTTTCTTCAAAATACATGTAGGTCCCTCTCTTTTCAGGTTTTACTTACTTTGCAAACAAAAAATTAGCACATTTAAACACAAACCTACTTTAAATTGTGTATGTTAGACAAGACAACTTACCCGGATATCCTGTACAGTCATTGCCGAACACGGGATCAATGGGGAAAGCGAGATTTACCCTGAACATAATAATAATAATAGTGGGTTCTTGTATAGCGCTCAAGTCAGTCAGATTTGACCCTCCTGGCGCTCCCGATTATGCAGTACATAAGGAAATATTCCTTGCTGACATCAAGAGTAGGCAAAATATGCGCAATTCATTACTTTGTAATGCCCACATGCCTGATATAAGTAACTGCTATTAAAGATAAAGGTGAGTTCTGGTCATCCCATGGCATTGTGAAAGAAAAGGTGTGGAATGGATCAGAAAAAGTTGATCATGTAGCATGTAAGTATTGGTGTGTACTGCAAAGTTCTGGAGTCATCAAAATCATAATAAATTTGGCCCAGTCTTGGTATTAAAGTAACAAGCACTGTACACATAAAGATGTATATGGGACTACACAAATGGTGTCGGGGCTACTAACCTTGATTTCTTATCTTTCTATGCTCATTACTCAGCCAGTATACATTTTCTACCAAAATTGTTTGGCAAATGACATTTATTGGTAATCTTGAACATTCAGTGTAATTTTCGTTTGATTTACCATAACTCACCTTTATCTTTAATCTCAATATCTCTCTTCATTTTCCAGTCACTCCTAGCCCGACCCCATCTAAGAATGTCACCTGTGCATCTGACCAGTTCACCTGTGACAATGGTCTATGTGTGTCTGGTGGGAATGACAGTGTAGTCTGTGATGGAATCAATGACTGTGGAGACATGTCTGATGAGAGCTATTGTGGTGAGTCACGTAAACTTCTGTTTACTTTCTCATCTATAGTGTGTTCCCGAGGATTTCAAAAAATGTCAGGAGAAAGTAGTAAGATTGGCACACAGAAAATAAATAGTTGCAGTGGGAATTGTTTTTTTTTAAATCAAGTGCCGGACAAAATGGACAGAAATACAACAACAACAAAATTGCTGGAATATTAATTAAAAATATGTCAGGAGAAAGTAGTAAGAACGGCACACAGAAAATAAATAGTTGCAGTGGGAATTTTTTTTTTTTAAATCAAGTGCCGGACAAAATGGACAGAAATACACCAAAAAAATAATTGCTGGAATATTAATTACTATACCAACAGTGTTAAAGGATATTGGTAAATGAAAGTCAAAAATCTAAAACTATTTCACTCTAAAGGGATGAACATACTTCTTGTAACTTGCCAACATAGCAAAAAGACAATGAAAAAGAAAGACATTAATTAACTATCAAAAGTATCTGCATTTTTTTTTTTGTGCATACAGGCACAACACCTCACCCACATCCCCAAACCACCAAACCAAGTTGCTCAGAGAATCAGTGGCGATGCCAAGAAGCTGCTGATTGCATCCTTTCCACACAAAGATGTGACGGGGTGTCGGATTGCCCAAATGGATCTGATGAGTTTGGATGTGTTCAGCAGACGACCATGCCCACCAAGACCACAACGACGAAGGCTACTTCATCAACAGCCATTGTTACCACACCAGCACCGACCACACCTGGTTTAACCACAGAAATGGTAACAACACCTGCAATTACTTCACCAGCTGCCACTACGCAAGCTGTGACTACAACTGAAGTAACAACAACGGCACTAACAACACAAGCTGTAACCACTCCAGCCGTTACTACACATGCAGTTACAACTCCTTCACCTACAACACCAGCAGTGACTACATCGGCTGTAACCACTCCTTCTTTGACAACAATGGCAATTACTTCACCAGCTGTGACCACACAAGCAATGACTACACCAGCAGTCACAACTCCAGCAGTGAGAACACCAGCTGTGACTACACAAACATTAACCACTCCAGCAGTGACAACACCAGCAATTACTACACGAGCTGTGACTACACCAGCTGTGACTACACAAGCATTAACCACTTCAGCAGTGACAACACCAGCAATGACTACACCAGTTGTGACTACACCAGCTGTGACTACACAAGCATTAACCACTTCAGCAGTGACAACACCAGCAAATACTACACCAGCTGTGACTACACAAGCATTAACCACTCCAGCAGTGACAACACCAGCAGTAACAACACCAGCAGTGACAACACCAGTGGTAACTACTCCAGTTATGACAACACCAGCTGTAACAAACCAAGAAGTTACAACACCAGCAATTACCACATTAGCTTTGACAACCCCATTTGTGACCACACCAGCAATGACTACACCTGCTGTGACTACTAAAGCAATAACCACTTCAGCAGTGACTACTCCAGCAGTAACAACCCAAAAGGTAACTACACCAGTAGAAACCACACAAGCAGTGACAACTCCAGCAGTGACAACACCTTCAGTGACAACACCAGCTGTGACAACACCAGTGGTAACGACTCCAGTTATGACAACACCAGCTGTAACAACCAAAGAAGTTACAACACCAGCAGTGACAACGCCATCAGTGACAACACCATCAGTGGTCACTGAAATACTTGAAAAGAGTCACACAACAACTCTTCCAGTATATACTATGCCTGAAGTTACCACATCTGAAGTAACTACACCAGCAGTGACAACACATGCAATTACTACACCAGCAGTCACTACCAATGCTGTCACAACGCCAGAAGCTTATTCAACTACAGCGTATGAAACAACAAAAGAGGTCACAATTCATACAACCTCACAAACACCATCTCCCAGGATTATAACTGAAATAGAAAGTACCTCACTTGCAACTCCAACAAGTTACACTGTTACTACACCTTTTGTAGTTACTGAAACTACATTGCAACCACCTACTGTAAGCACAAGTCCCATGGCAACTTCTGTTTCTCAATCGACTACAGAAGTGACAACAGTGTATACCACTGAAATGCAAACGACTGGATACATTACACCTTCATCCTCACCTGAAGTTTATTCAACTGAAGTTCAAAGTACCCCAGCAGTGACATCCTCTGCAGTTACAACTCCTTCACCTACAACACAAGTAGTAACGACACCAGCAGTAACTACTCTTTCAGTGACAACACCAGCAGTAACAACTGCGGTAGTGACTACACCAGTTGTGACTACACCAGCTTTGACAACCCCAGCTGAGACTACACAAGCTATGACTACACCAGCATTGACTACAACAGCAGTAACCACTCCTGTGACGACACCAGCGATTACTACACCAGCTGTGACTACACTAGCTGTCACTACACCAGCAATAACTACACAAGTAGTAACAACACCAGCTGTGACAACACCGGCAATAACCACCTCAGCAGTGACAACACCAGCAGTAACATCTGTAGCAGTGACAACATCACCTGTGACATCACAAACATTAACTACTCTTGCGGTAACCACTCCTTCAGAAACAACACCAGCTATTACGACACCAGCTTTGACTACCCCAGAAGTGACAACTCTAGCGATTACTACACCAGCTTTGACTACCCAAGAAGTGACAACTCCAGCGATTACTACACCAGCTTTGACTACCCCAGAAGTGACAACTCTAGCGATTACTACACCAGCTGTGACTACACAAGCATTAACCACTCCTTCAGTGACAACACCAGCAATGACAACACCAGCAGCGACAACTCCAGTTATGACAACACCAGCAGTAACAACCCAAGAAGTTACCACACCAGCAGTTACCACACCAGCAGTGACAACTTCATCAGTGGTCACTGAAATACTTGAAAAGGTTCACACAACAACTCTTCCAGTATATACTATGCCTGAAGTTACCACATCTGAAGTAACTACACCAGCAGTGACAACACATGCAAATACTACACCAGCAGTCACTACCAATGCTGTCACAACGCCAGAAGCTTATTCAACTACAGCGTATGAAACAACAAAAGAGGTCACAATTCATACAACCTCACAAACACCATCTCCCAGGATTATAACTGAAATAGAAAGTACCTCTCTTGCAACTCCAACAAGTTACACTGTTACTACACCTTTTGTAGTTACTGAAACTACATTGCAACCACCTACTGTAAGCACAAGTCCCATGGCAACTTCTGTTTCTCAATCGACTACAGAAGTGACAACAGTGTATACCACTGAAATGCAAACGACTGGATACATTACACCTTCATCATCACCTCAAGTTTATTCAACTGAAGTTCAAACTACACCAGCAGTGTCAACACCCACAGTAACAACTGTAACAGTGACAACACCAGTTGTAACAACTGCAGCTGTGACAACACCTATGGTCACAACACCAGCAGTAACAACATCAGCAGCAACTACAATATCAGTGACTACACCAGCAGTAACTTCACGAGCGGTGACTACACCAGTGGTGACTACACCAGCTTTGACTACCCCAGAAGTGACAACTCTAGCGATTACTACACCAGCTTTGACTACCCAAGAAGTGACAACTCCAGCGATTGCTACACCAGCTTTGACTACCCCAGAAGTGACAACTCTAGCGATTACTACACCAGCTGTGACTACACAAGCATTAACCACTCCTTCAGTGACAACACCAGCAGTGACAACTCCAGTTATGACAACACCAGCAGTAACAACCCAAGAAGTTACCACACCAGCAGTTACCACACCAGCAGTGACAACTCCATCAGTGACAACGCCATCAGTGGTCACTGAAATTCTTGAAAAGGTTCACACAACAACTCTTCCAGTATATACTATGCCTGAAGTTACCACATCTGAAGTAACTACACCAGCAGTGACAACACCATCACTGACAACACCAGCAGTAAAATCTGTAGCAGTGACAACATCACCTGTGACATCACAAACATTAACTACTCTTGCGGTAACCACTCCTTCAGAAACAACACCAGCTATTACGACACCAGCTTTGACTACCCCAGAAGTGACAACTCTAGCGATTACTACACCAGATTTGACTACCCAAGAAGTGACAACTCCAGCGATTGCTACACCAGCTTTGACTACCCCAGAAGTGACAACTCTAGCAATTACTACACCAGCTGTGACTACACAAGCATTAACCACTCCTTCAGTGACAACACCAGCAGTGACAACTCCAGTTATGACAACACCAGCAGTAACAACCCAAGAAGTTACCACACCAGTAGTTACCACATCAGCAGTGACAACTCCATCAGTGACAACGCCATCAGTGGTCACTGAAATTCTTGAAAAGGTTCACACAACAACTCTTCCAGTATATACTATGCCTGAAGTTACCACATCTGAAGTAACTACACCAGCAGTGACAACACCATCAGTGACAACACCAGCAGTAAAATCTGTAGCAGTGACAACATCACCTGTGACATCACACACATTAACTACTCTTGCGGTAACCACTCCTTCAGAAACAACACCAGCTATTACGACACCAGCTTTGACTACCCAAGAAGTGACAACTCCAGCGATTACTACACCAGCTTTGACTACCCCAGAAGTGACAACTCTAGCGATTACTACACCAGCTTTGACTACCCAAAAAGTGACAACTCCAGCGATTACTACACCAGCTTTGACTACCCCAGAAGTGACAACTCTAGCGATTACTACACCAGCTGTGACTACACAAGCATTAACCACTCCTTCAGTGACAACACCAGCGGTGACAACACCAGCAGCGACAACTCCAGTTATGACAACACCAGCAGTAACAACCCAAGAAGTTACCACACCAGCAGTTACCACACCAGCAGTGACAACTCCATCAGTGGTCACTGAAATACTTGAAAAGGTTCACACAACAACTCTTCCAGTATATACTATGCCTGAAGTTACCACATCTGAAGTAACTACACCAGCAGTGACAACACATGCAATTACTACACCAGCAGTATCTACCAATGCTGTCACAACGCCAGAAGCTTATTCAACCACAGCGTATGAAACAACAAAAGAGGTCACAATTCATACAACCTCACAAACAGCAGTGACAACACATGCAATAACTACACCAGCAGTCACTACCAATGCTGTCACAACGCCAGAAGGTTATTCAACTACAGCGTATGAAACAACAAAAGAGGTCACAATTCATACAACCTCACAAACACCATCTCCCAGGATTATAACTGAAATAGAAAGTACCTCTCTTGCAACTCCAACAAGTTACACTGTTACTACACCTTTTGTAGTTACTGAAACTACATTGCAACCACCTACTGTAAGCACAAGTCCCATGGCAACTTCTGTTTCTCAATCGACTACAGAAGTGACAACAGTGTATACCACTGAAATGCAAACGACTGGATACATTACACCTTCATCATCACCTCAAGTTTATTCAACTGAAGTTCAAACTACACCAGCAGTGTCAACACCCGCAGTAACAACTGTAGCAGTGACAACACCAGTTATAACAACTGCAGCTGTGACAACACCTATGGTCACAACACCAGCAGTAACAACATCAGCCGCAACTACACTATCAGTGACTACACCAGCAGTAACTTCACGAGCGGTGACTACACCAGTGGTGACTACACCAGCTTTGACTACCCCAGAAGTGACAACTCTAGCGATTACTACACCAGCTTTGACTACCCAAGAAGTGACAACTCTAGCGATTACTACACCAGCTTTGACTACCCCAGAAGTGACAACTCCTTCACCTACAACACCAGTAGTAACGACACCAGCAGTAACTACTCTTTCAGTGACAACACCAGCAGTAACAACTGCGGTAGTGACTACACCAGTTGTAACTACACCAGCTTTGACAACCCCAGCTGTGACTACACAAGCTATGACTACACCATCGTTGAGTACAACAGCAGTAACCACTCCTGTGACGACACCAGCTTTGACAACACTAGCTGTCACTACACCAGCAGTGACAACACCATCAGTGACAACACCAGCTGTGACAACACCAGCAGTAACATCTGTAGCAGTGACAAAATCACCTGTGACATCACAAGCTTTAACTACTCTTGCGGTAACCACTCCTTCAGTGACAACACCAGCTATTACGACACCAGCTTTGACTACCCAAGAAGTGACAACTCTAGCGATTACTACACCAGCTTTGACTACCCAAAAAGTGACAACTCCAGCGATTACTACACCAGCTTTGACTACCCCAGAAGTGACAACTCTAGCGATTACTACACCAGCTGTGACTACACAAGCATTAACCACTCCTTCGGTGACAACTCCAGTTATGACAACACCAGCAGTAACAACCCAAGAAGTTACCACACCAGCAGAGGTCACTGAAATACTTGAAAAGGTTCACACAACAACTCTTCCAGTATATACTATGCCTGAAGTTACCACATCTGAAGTAATTACACCAGCAGTGACGACACATGCAATTACTACACCAGCAGTCACTACCAATGCTGTCACAACGCCAGAAGCTTATTCAACTACAGCGTATGAAACAACAAAAGAGGTCACAATTCAAACAATCTCACAAACACCATCTCCCAGTATTATAACTGAAATAGAAAGTACCTCTCTTGCAACTCCAACAAGTTACACTGTTACTACACCTTTTGTAGTTACTGAAACTACATTGCAACCACCTACTGTAAGCACAAGTCCAATGGCAACTTCTGCTTCTCAATCGACTACAGAAGTGACAACAGTGTATACCACTGAAATGCAAACGACTGGATACATTACACCTTCATCATCACCTCAAGTTTATTCAACTGTAGTTCAAACCACCCCAGCAGTGACATCCTCTGCAGTTACAACTCCTTCACCTACAACACCAGTAGTAACGACACCAGCAGTAACTACTCTTTCAGTGACAACACCAGCAGTAACAACTGCGGTAGTGACTACACCAGTTGTGACTTCACCAGCTTTGACAACCCCAGCTGTGACTACACAAGCTATGACTACACCATCGTTGAGTACAACAGCAGTAACCACTCCTGTGACGACACCAGCTTTGACAACACTAGCTGTCACTACACCAGCAATAACTACACCAGTAGTTACAACACCAGCTGTGACAACACCAGCAATAACCACCTCAGCAGTGACAACACCATCAGTGACAACACCAGCTGTGACAACACCAGCAGTAACATCTGTAGCAGTGACAACATCACCTGTGACATCACAAGCTTTAACTACTCTTGCGGTAACCACTCCTTCAGTGACAACACCAGCTATTACGACACCACATTTGACTACCCAAGAAGTGACAACTCTAGCGATTACTACACCAGCTTTGACTACCCCAGAAGTGACAACTCTAGCGATTACTACACCAGCTTTGACTACCCAAGAAGTGACAACTCCAGCGATTACGACACCAGCTTTGAGTACCCCAGAAGTGACAACTCTAGCGATTACTACACCAGCTGTGACTACACAAGCATTAACCACTCCTTCGGTGACAACACCAGCAGTGACAACTCCAGTTATGACAACACCAGCAGTAACAACCCAAGAAGTTACCACACCAGCAGAGGTCACTGAAATACTTGAAAAGGTTCACACAACAACTCTTCCAGTATATACTATGCCTGAAGTTACCACATCTGAAGTAATTACACCAGCAGTGACAACACATGCAATTACTACACCAGCAGTCACTAACAATGCTGTCACAACGCCAGAAGCTTATTCAACTACAGCGTATGAAACAACAAAAGAGGTCACAATTCATACAACCTCACAAACACCATCTCCCAGGATTATAACTGAAATAGAAAGTACCTCTCTTGCAACTCCAACAAGTTACACTGTTACTACACCTTTTGTAGTTACTGAAACTACATTGCAACCACCTACTGTAAGCACAAGTCCAATGGCAACTTCTGCTTCTCAATCGACTACAGAGGTGACAACAGTGTATACCACTGAAATGCAAACGACTGGATACATTACACCTTCATCATCACCTCAAGTTTATTCAACTGTAGTTCAAACCACCCCAGCAGTGACATCCTCTGCAGTTACAACTCCTTCACCTACAACACCAGTAGTAACGACACCAGCAGTAACTACTCTTTCAGTGACAACACCAGCAGTAACAACTGCAGTAGTGACTACACCAGTTGTGACTACACCAGCTTTGACAACCCCAGCTGTGACTACACAAGCTATGACTACACCATCGTTGAGTACAACAGCAGAAACCACTCCTGTGACGACACCAGCTTTGACAACACTAGCTGTCACTACACCAGTAGTAACAACACCAGCTGTGACAACACCAGCAATAACCACCTCAGCAGTGACAACACCATCAGTGACAACACCAGCTGTGACAACACCAGCAGTAACATCTGTAGCAGTGACAACATCACCTGTGACATCACAAGCTTTAACTACTCTTGCGGTAACCACTCCTTCAGTGACAACACCAGCTATTACGACACCAGCTTTGACTACCCAAGAAGTGACAACTCCAGCGATTACTACACCAGCTTTGACTACCCCAGAAGTGACAACTCTAGCGATTACTACATTAGCTTTGACTACCCAAGAAGTGACAACTCCAGCGATTACTACACCAGCTTTGACTACCCCAGAAGTGACAACTCTAGCGATTACTACACCAGCTGTGACTACACAAGCATTAACCACTCCTTCGGTGACAACACCAGCAGTGACAACTCCAGTTATGACAACACCAGCAGTAACAACCCAAGAAGTTACCACACCAGCAGAGGTCACTGAAATACTTGAAAAGGTTCACACAACAACTCTTCCAGTATATACTATGCCTGAAGTTACCACATCTGAAGTAATTACACCAGCAGGGACAACACATGCAATTACTACACCAGCAGTCACTAACAATGCTGTCACAACGCCAGAAGCTTATTCAACTACAGCGTATGAAACAACAAAAGAGGTCACAATTCATACAACCTCACAAACACCATCTCCCAGGATTATAACTGAAATAGAAAGTACCTCTCTTGCAACTCCAACAAGTTACACTGTTACTACACCTTTTGTAGTTACTGAAACTACATTGCAACCACCTACTGTAAGCACAAGTCCAATGGCAACTTCTGCTTCTCAATCGACTACAGAGGTGACAACATTGTATACCACTGAAATGCAAACGACTGGATACATTACACCTTCATCATCACCTCAAGTTTATTCAACTGAAGTTCAAACTACCCCAGCAGTGACATCCTCTGCAGTTACAACTCCTTCACCTACAACACAAGTAGTAACGACACCAGCAGTAACTACTCTTTCAGTGACAACACCAGCAGTAACAACTGCGGTAGTGACTACACCAGTTGTGACTACACCAGCTTTGACAACCCCAGCTGTGACTACACAAGCTATGACTACACCAGCATTGACTTCAACAGCAGTAACCACTCCTGTGACGACACCAGCGATTACTACACCAGCTGTGACTACACCAGCTTTGACAACACTAGCTGTCACTACACCAGCAATAACTACACAAGTAGTAACAACACCAGCTGTAACAACACCAGCAATAACCACCTCAGCAGTGACAACTCCAGCAGTGACAACTCCAGCAGTGACAACACCATCAGTGACAACACCAGCAGTAACATCTGTAGCAGTGACAACATCACCTGTGACATCACAAACATTAACTACTCTTGCGGTAACCACTCCTTCAGAAACAACACCAGCTATTACGACACCAGCTTTGACTACCCAAGAAGTGACAACTCCAGCGATTACTACACCAGCTTTGACTACCCCAGAAGTGACAACTCTAGCGATTACTACACCAGCTGTGACTACACAAGCATTAACCACTCCTTCAGTGACAACACCAGCAGTGACAACACCAGCAGCGACAACTCCAGTTATGACAACACCAGCAGTAACAACCCAAGAAGTTACCACACCAGCAGTTACCACACCAGCAGTGACAACTCCATCAGTGGTCACTGAAATACTTGAAAAGGTTCACACAACAACTCTTCCAGTATATACTATGCCTGAAGTTACCACATCTGAAGTAACTACACCAGCAGTGACAACACATGAAATAACTACACCAGCAGTCACTACCAATGCTGTCACAACGCCAAAAGCTTATTCAACTACAGCGTATGAAACAACAAAAGAGGTCACAATTCATACAACCTCACAAACACCATCTCCCAGGATTATAACTGAAATAGAAAGTACCTCTCTTGCAACTCCAACAAGTTACACTGTTACTACACCTTTTGTAGGTACTGAAACTACATTGCAACCACCTACTGTAAGCACAAGTCCCATGGCAACTTCTGTTTCTCAATCGACTACAGAAGTGACAACAGTGTATACCACTGAAATGCAAACGACTGGATACATTACACCTTCATCATCACCTCAAGTTTATTCAACTGAAGTTCAAACTACCCCAGCAGTGACATCCTCTGCAGTTACAACTCCTTCACCTACAACACAAGTAGTAACGACACCAGCAGTAACTACTCTTTCAGTGACAACACCAGCAGTAACAACTGCGGTAGTGACTACACCAGTTGTGACTACACCAGCTTTGACAACCCCAGCTGTGACTACACAAGCTATGACTACACCAGCATTGACTTCAACAGCAGTAACCACTCCTGTGACGACACCAGCGATTACTACACCAGCTGTGACTACACCAGCTTTGACAACACTAGCTGTCACTACACCAGCAATAACTACACAAGTAGTAACAACACCAGCTGTGACAACACCAGCAATAACCACCTCAGCAGTGACAACTCCAGCAGTGACAACTCCAGCAGTGACAACACCATCAGTGACAACACCAGCAGTAACATCTGTAGCAGTGACAACATCACCTGTGACATCACAAACATTTACTACTCTTGCGGTAACCACTCCTTCAGAAACAACACCAGCTATTACGACACCAGCTTTGACTACCCAAGAAGTGACAACTCCAGCGATTACTACACCAGCTTTGACTACCCCAGAAGTGACAACTCTAGCGATTACTACACCAGCTGTGACTACACAAGCATTAACCACTCCTTCAGTGACAACACCAGCAGTGACAACACCAGCAGCGACAACTCCAGTTATGACAACACCAGCAGTAACAACCCAAGAAGTTACCACACCAGCAGTTACCACACCAGCAGTGACAACTCCATCAGTGGTCACTGAAATACTTGAAAAGGTTCACACAACAACTCTTCCAGTATATACTATGCCTGAAGTTACCACATCTGAAGTAACTACACCAGCAGTGACAACACATGAAATAACTACACCAGCAGTCACTACCAATGCTGTCACAACGCCAAAAGCTTATTCAACTACAGCGTATGAAACAACAAAAGAGGTCACAATTCATACAACCTCACAAACACCATCTCCCAGGATTATAACTGAAATAGAAAGTACCTCTCTTGCAACTCCAACAAGTTACACTGTTACTACACCTTTTGTAGGTACTGAAACTACATTGCAACCACCTACTGTAAGCACAAGTCCCATGGCAACTTCTGTTTCTCAATCGACTACAGAAGTGACAACAGTGTATACCACTGAAATGCAAACGACTGGATACATTACACCTTCATCATCACCTCAAGTTTATTCAACTGAAGTTCAAACTACACCAGCAGTGTCAACACACGCAGTAACAACTGTAGCAGTGACAACACCAGTTGTAACAACTGCAGCTGTGACAACACCTATGGTCACAACACCAGCAGTAACACCATCAGCAGCAACTACACTATCAGTGACTACACCAGCAGTAACTTCACGAGCGGTGACTACACCAGTGGTGACTACACCAGCTTTGACTACCCCAGCTCTGACAACCCCAGCTGTAACTACACCAACAATGACCACACAAGCTGTTACCACTCTAGCGGTAACCACTTCTTCAGTCACAACAGCAGCTGCTACTACTCCTGCATTAACCACTTCTTCAGTAAGGACCCAAGAAGTAACAACACTAGCAGTAACTACTGCAGCAGTCACAACACCAGCAGTCACAACACAAGCTTTGACTACACCAGCATTGACTACACCTGCAGTGACTTCACCAGAAGTAACCACAGCAGCCGTCGTCACAGAAATACTTGAAAAAGGTCATACAACGACACTTCCAGTTTATACCGTGCCTGAGTTATCCACTCCTGAAGTGACTACTCCAGCAGTAACAACCCCATCAGTGACAACCTCATCATTGACAACCCCATCAGTGACAACACCAGCTGTGACTACACAAGCAGTAACAACACCAGCTGTGACTACACAAGCAGTAACAACACCAGCTTTGACAACAATGGCGATAACTACGCCAGCAGTTACAACACCAGCAGTAACTACACTAGCAGTGACTACACCAGCACGTACCACTCCTTCAGTGACAACTGCAGCAGTAACAACACCAGAGGTAACCACTCCTGCAGTCACCTCTCCTGCAGTGACAACATCAAAGCTAGTAACCACAACTGAAATTGTAACATCAACAGGAACGACGCCTACAACCTGTCAAGTTGGCCAGTTTCAGTGTGATAATGGCAACTGTGTCCTTAGCGGTCCTGATAGTCAACTATGCAATGGCTTCAATGACTGTGGAGATTATTCTGATGAAAGGGGATGTGGTGAGTTCATGCTATTCACCTTAGTTTTTACACAACCTACGTTTAACTGCATGTCCATGTATTTTGTAATAGTGGAGGAACTACTGTACATGTATATGTCTAAAAGAGCCCTTTTTTTTTTAGAATTGCATAGTCGGATTTACACTGTACTTCTGATAATAATATGCATTATTTTGTTAGAAAGGATTGAAAACAAGCAACCAATAAGCAACCCAACAAGCATAGCCTAACATTTAGCTTCAAAACATCACACAATTTATTAATTATCATGCTTATAACAATACTAACACTTTCACATATTGTGAGACCTTGACCGTCCGTCTTATTTTAACTTCAAACTAGAATAAAGAATGCTGACAGAATTTTTTTATTTACAAGGCAATTTTACGAAATTCTTTAACATGCATTGCTCCCTTGCCTGATAACATATTAAAATGACAATGTTTTGTTTGTTCAATAAATTAAATACATCTTCATTTCAAAAAAGTTTTAATCCAATACATCATATCCATAAACACTCTTTCAGAAAATAATTTAAGTCAAAGGTAGATTTCCAAGTCAAGCAACATCATTTAGTATGTGGATGACTGTTGCAAACATGGAATTACATGGTCAGAGGACATTCATTCAAACAAATTGCACAAATTTGCTTCTGCTCTCTCTCTCTAGTGGTGACAACTACACCTTCAATCGTTTCAACATCAACTACAAGGTCTGCAACAACAACACAAGGCGTGTATTCTACTTTGCCGACAACAATGCCGTCAATCCCTACAAGTGAGGTCACCACCACAATGTATTCTACAACATTTAGCCAGAATGCTACAACTCCAGTTGTCTTGTATACCACAAGTACTACCACAAAACCAACCACAGAGCCGATGATGACCAGTAGTGAGGCAATTACCACAGGTAATCCATATATGGTTGGTTTTTTTTTAATTCTAATCTCGGCCATTTATAACAAATCAAAATGAAAGAATGTTTGGTGTGAAGAGAAATGTGCCAATCATGAAGCTCAGTGAATTGGGGCACCTTCATTAATACCGACTGCTGTTGGTGATATTGGTGCATTACATATACAATTGTATAATCCAACTTCTATGTATAATACTTTTGCTATTATTTAGCCTATTGAAGGAGTAGGGGTTTGTACTAGCTCTATATCCCAATACAGTGTTTTTTTCACTATGCATTAAAACTATGTTTTTTTATTCATGGTTCCAGGAATTGGTTATAAAGTTTAAATTTACCATTCAACCAAAATCATGACAATAAAGTTGCCATGTTTTTATTGGCCAGACATAAAAATGCTCTAACACATGGAATAGTATCAACCATTTGTTAACAGATTTTTGTTTTCTTCATTACTTTGTCTTTGTAAGAGTAAAAAGCAAAATCACATGAAAAAGAAGTAGAACTGAGTACAAGTAAACGGACCAGATCACAAAATTAGAGTCATGAGAAAGCCTTTCTTCTAGGCAGAAAAAAGACAAGTTGATAAATTGGAAAGTTTGATAGTCATACTTTATGCATAAAATATACTTCAACCCACATGGAACCTTTGAAAAAATGAATCTATAACATTGCATAAATTTTTGCCTTAAATTTTGTGAATTTTCCTGAAGATATCTTGGAGGAATAATTTGTCCATCTTATTGTTTAACATTGATAGTTGCTTCCAACTGCCATGAGCCACTGGGACTCGAGAGCGGAACCATAGAGCTGGAAAACATCAATGCCACATCTGTGCAGGAAAGCAGCTCTTTGGACAGCATCCGTCTGAACAGTGGACCAAACACAGATGGCTATGTGGGTTGGTCACCAGATCCCGCTGACACCACGCCATATGTGACCTTTGACCTCGAGCAGATAAAGCAGGTGTCAGGGGTCATTCTTCAGGGTGGTGGACATGAGGGAGATGAATTTGTGACAACCTTTGCAGTGGCTTTCAGCCTTGATGAGAGTAACTTCCTGAATGTCACAGCACCAAGTGGACAAATTATGGTGAGGATCGTTTTCATATTTATCTATCTTTTAATGCGTTATCTGTAATTTTGATCTCAAAATGATTCTGGAAAGGTCTGAGTAATATTTTTGTAAAGGGTACTGCTGAACATCCTTCTATGTAATACCAGGAAATCTATTCACGCTGGGTCTCACACATCCTGCGAAGTCTTTATTTTGTCATCTGTGTATGGAGTGGCAAGTTATGATGACTCTCCCACAAAAAAGTATGTATTAAGGCTGGTGAGGACTAAAGCCTGATTCATGTGTACTGACACCCCCATCTCCCCTACATAATATATATTGCAATATGTCTGTTCTGTGTGTTCTTTTTGATGTTCAGATCTTCCAAGGTAGTTCTGATGCTGATACCGAGAATGAGATACTGTTCCCAGTGAGTCTTCTGGGGCGTTACATCCGCATCTATCCTGTGGAGTATAACAGTCGTCCCACCATGAGACTGGAGCTCATTGGATGTGATCTAGAAGGTTAGTATGATTTTAATGGTACCAATGCTGTCAATTACTGGCAGGCTGTGATAGGATGTTAGTAATGGGGATATGAGGCGTGGGATGGTGTCAGGAGTAGGATGGTGTCTGGAGTGGGATAGTTTTAGGAGTGGGATAGTGTTAAGAGTGGCATGGTATGAGGAGTGGGATGTGTTAAAAGTGGAATGGCGTGGGATTGTGTCAGGAGTGACATGGTGTTAGGAGTGGGATGATGTAATGGGTGATATGGTGTCAATAGTTTGATTGTGTTTGGAGTTGGATGGTGTCAGGATGGGATTGGTGTCATGAGTGGGATGTGCTAAAAGTCAGTTAGATGGTGTAGAATTCTTTCTGGAGTGAGATGGTATCGGGAGTGGAAGGATGTTAGGTGTGGAATGTGTTAAAAGTGGGATGGTGTGGGCTTGTTTCAGGAGTGAGGTAATGTTAGGAGTGGGATTGCGTTAGGAATGGGAAGGTGTCAGGAGTGGGATGTGCCTAAGATGGGATGGTAGGAGTGAGATAATGTCAGGAATGTGGGATTGTTTCAGGAGTGGGATAGTGCTAAAAGTGGGATTGCTTCAGGAGAGAGATGGTGTCAGGATGGGACTGGTGTCATGGGTGTGATGTGTTAAAAGTGGGATGGTGTGGGATTGTTTCAGGAGTGAGATGGTGTTGGGAGTGGGATGATGTCTGGTGTCTGGTGTGTCTGACATTAGGAGCCGGATGATGAAACTATTTTTTCTCTCCCTCCCTCTCTTCTTTTACAGGCCCCACCCCAACAGTTCCAATTGTCACTACACGCCAGTGCTTCAACGATGAGTTTACTTGTAATGATGGAGCATGTGTGTCAGGAGATAAGGTCTGCCAAGGAACCTGTGACTGTGCTGACTGTTCAGATGAGGCCATGTGTGGTACGCCACGTTTTTCTGTATAATATGTCTGTCTGTCTGACTTACTTCATTTGAGATGGCAGCAATGTTCCAGTATCGATGTGAAGATTTACAGTTCATTTCACAGTGTTATTTCTCAATCCATTAGTTGATATGACTCACTGCATTCAATATTGCACTGAGTAGTACTCCAGCCTTGTCATAGAAGTTTTATTATGATTATAAAGAGTTTAAAGCTTATCAACACTAGTGTGGCTAGGAGGGATTAGACCACACAGCGAGGTCACTGACAGGTGGCTTTCTCATCAACTCAGCTCTGAAATAACATAAGAAATAGAGGATCATGGGGGACCAACAGGCACCGATTGGGGAAGTTTTCTATATAGAGGGAGCAAGTAGCTACAAGTAGGACAGTGGGGCTTTAATTCTTAGATATGTTTAATTGCCAAAACTCATCTGGACCTTAAAGATCTAAATGCAAATTCTAGTAAAGTTTTCACATTATACTGCTTATCACTGGCTGTATTTTTTAAAAATTGCAGTATAGGTTTATCCTTGTGTCTTATAACATAAATTTAAATAGAATATTTAGATTTTCAATACACAATGTCATTCTGTTTCTATCACTAATTACACCATAACGTTCACCAGACTTTTGTTAATGTTTTTTTTCTCCAGAATGTTATAATACATTTTTCTTTATTTATTGTACGCAATTTAGGTAGTACCACAACATTGTTATACACTACTGTAGAGCTAACATCCGCGTATACGACAGAAGAAACTACAACAGGTAGGATACAGTGTTTACATTATTAATTGACTTATAACAAGTATTATAAATTTAGGCCTACTTTAAAGTTCATTCTATAAAGCGCACTATTGTTTACAAGGCACATCCCCAACTTTAGGAGGATTTTTTTTTTGCGGTGGGAGTGGATGTATATTCACAATTCTTAGCATTTGTTTTGCATATAATAATGTGGACTTATCCAGTATAAATTTAATAGCCAAATCAATCTTCATCCACAGTAAACATGATCTAAAATTCATCACAGTTCACATCGCCTTTGTTCAACGTGATGCTTTTTCTTTGCACCAAGCTGTTCCTGGAACCTCAGGAGTAACTCGTTTACATGTCATGTTTGGATCAATTAAAGGAATCGGACCTCTGCTTATTCATGGCTACTGCTCTTCAATAGAATCTCAAATTGCAATGCATATTATCATTATTTTCTTTGGTGCTTTGTCATTTGAATAGGACCAAGCTGTTCCTGGAACCCATGGAGTGACTGGTCTACATGTACAGTGACATGTGGTGTTGGGACCAAGTACAGGGACAGGACCTCTGCAAACAGCTACTGTGGGAATAAGGTTTCAGACTCTCATCAAGTAGAGTACTGCAATACGGACGCTTGTCCAAGTAGGTTCTAAAAGAATACGGTCATTTCATAAATGATTATGTATCGGATATAGAACTTCTCTTTGCAGAAGACATATATAAATGATTCATGTTTGCAAGTATATATATACATGTATGTCAGTGAAAATGCAGCTAGTTCATGAGGGCTAAGAATCAATCGGGAAACGAACAAGGTTTTCTGAATTTATTTACACGTATTGTGACTTAACAGAGATCAATGCCTTTCACCGAATCATGGGCCATGGCATATGTTATAAAATGGGTCTTCATACGAAAGATAATTAATGTTTAGATGTCCATGGTCATTTTATAAGTCGATCGATGACATTGCCTACATTCTTGTTCGTGTTTTTTGTATATGATTAACTGCTAATGGTGCTTTTGTCTTCCTTTGATATTAGCAAATGGAAACTGGTCCCCTTGGAATGAATGGACAACATGTGATAAGACTTGTAATGGAGGCACCTCATTCCGCTATCGAAATTGTTCTAACCCTGCCCCAAAGAACGGCGGTGCACCATGTGTGGGTGAGGTCATCCAAACGACTGTCTGCAACCCACAGGAATGTGGTGAGCTTCTGTTTTAAATGCTATTTCAGACAAGTTTTGTATTTGTATTTATTAACATTTATTTCCTTCTCAACGGTACAATATGAAACACAATGTACATGTATATATATAAATCATATATGTAACAATGATTTCAACATAGAGTATACAGTACATAATTAAGATAACAGAAGGAGGCGAAAACCCCAAAAGCATAGCTTGAGTTGGGAACGCCCATAAAAAGTTAACACAGCTATAGGTTAAAGAAAAGCCAAAGCAAATAATATAAGCAGATTTATGTGACTTGGACAGTGGAACTTCAATCCTCTATTGTGAATCTCTTTCATCATTCCATAATTAAAAGCAGTATGTGAAGATGGCCATGTCGGCACAGCCTGTTCTACAAAGTTTTCGTGATCAAAATCTAGTCTAATTTACTCCGGGGACCGTTTCACAAAGCCTTTTTTCAATGACAAATGACGAAAATCAGTGACAAACCTGCTGATAACCTATCAAAAGCAAGGATTTCAATAGCTTATAACAAAAACTATCATTTGTCACTGATGACAAGTTTTGTGAAAGGCCCCCCAGATGTATAGCTTTTGATATATTTACTAAGCTACTATGTTGGGTGGCATAAATTCTTTCTCTTTCATCTCTACTCTCTGACCGTTTTTATTCACTTCTTTAATCCCCTCGTTAGAAACGGAATGTGAGGGGGGGCGTGTATACACCACCTGTGCCAATAGATGTCCTTCCAGCTGCGCAGACCTCCAGGTAGGACTGGTCTGCGTGGAGGAGGAGGGATGCGTTGCCGGGTGTCACTGCCCTAACGGCACGCTGGAACAGGGAGGAGTGTGTGTACCGCAGGAGCAGTGTGATTGCCTGGATGAGTACGGGGACTCTTATCCTCCCGGTTCAAGCTTCACTGAAGACTGCAGGAATTGGTATGTTCAATTGAAGCTCCCTCGTCTGATACATGTATTAATGATAATAATAATAATATTCTGCTTTTATATAGTGCTTAGTACAATGACTCTAATATGCTTTACAGATATACTATTACCCCGGTCATTGGATTCAGTGCTTGCCCCGCACACACTGTGCACATTCTCCACTCCCTGGGGAGCATTCCAGCCAGACGTTACTTGACGCTCAAGTTTGACTACTTTAATTCCCTGAACATTTGTATGCATGAAATGTTTGCAAATGTTGTGAATTATTGAGATTCATGAAATTTGTGTGCAGCGGAATCACATTTAACAGCATTGGATTATTACAATTTGCAAAAGTTTCTTGCGGTGAAAACGACTGTCCTCTGCGAAAGCTTTTGGTTTTACGGTGAATGGTACAATGATAGATTAGGCTAAGTTCATACCCTCCAAGAAGTGAGTGTCATTACTCCATTAGTTTCTGGGCACAAGCATCGACCTCTTCATCCCATAAATATACCGTAAATATAATGATATAATTCTTTTCATGGAGCAATATTTGTTCTTCGTTTGGCTTGGTAATTTGTTCATTCATTTTAAATATTTCAGAAATAAACATTACTTCTTCTTATCTTCTAAGTGTTGGTTGTAATAGTTGAATAACATTTTGTTATTTGAGATACCTGTAATATTCTAACTGAATTCATGAAGTTGTTGAATGAAATAATAGTGTCTGTTTGCTTTGCCCCTCTACAGCTCATGTGTAAATGGAGTGGTGACTTGCAGTGAGGAGGCTTGCCCTGTGGACTGCAGCTGGAGTAGCTGGTCTAGCTGGACTGGATGTTCTGCTACATGTGGTGACGGGACCAAGACCAGATTCAGGTAACCATGGAAACAAGATGACTGCAAGATCGATTGTAGAAGTGAAATCAGTGAAGATGATGATGGTGATGAGCATTGATGGCAACTATGATGATAATGATGGTGGTGACAGTGATGATGATGAGAATGATGAGAATGATGCATTAAGATTAAGATGGTGATGGTAATGATGATGATGATGATGGTAATGATGATGAAGATGATGATGATGGTAATGATGATGATGATTAATGGTGATGATGGTAATTTTGATGATGATGATGGTAATGATGATGATGGTAATGATGATGATGATTTAAAGGAGGAGGGATGTGGGGTAGCAAAAGTATGACAATGCTAATGATGTTGATAATGGGAAAGTGCAGCTAGGGTGAGGACCATTTCACAATAGATGTCAAATAATGTGCATATCCATCATATCGGCATCCAGAAACTCGCGGAAACTCGCGGATCATACATGCAGAGGTGCCGTGGTCGAGTGGTTAAGTCACCGGACTGTCGATCACAAGGTCCACAGTTCGAGACCCGCCTCGGCACTAATGTCCTTTGGCAAGACATTGATCTACATTTGCCACACTCAACCCAGGTGATGTAAATGGGTACCTGGCAGGAATTAATTCTTTGAAATGATAGAGCGCCGTAATGGCAGCACAGCTAAAGCCGGGGTAATAATCTCCGAGTTTGGAAGCGCTTAGTGATTGTAATGAGCACTACATAAAAACTGAGTATTATTATTATTATTATTATTATGTACCTATATATTTCATTCATTGCTTTACAATCTCAGGTCTCCTAACAACCCTCCAGCTCAGCATGGAGGTGCAGAATGTGAAGGGGTCGCATCAGAGGAAGTGACCTGTGACCTTGACTCATGCCCTACCAACTGCACTGTGGGTGGAACCACCTATGACAATGGTGCTCTGGTATCACAAGACCTCTGTAATAATTGGTACGTACTGTTTGTGTCTGAAATAAATATGAATGACCAGTTCAAGAAATTACTCAAGTCACATCTATTCTGCTAGAAATTACTTTATTACCAGCCTACATATACTTGACTTATCTCTGAGAAGTGTCTAACTTTTGTTTTTAAGTGGCCCAAACATTGTGGAGTATGTGTGCAGCGCTTTGTAACTGCAAAGAAAAGGCGCTATATCAAATATCTTTTTGATTGGATTGGATATAACCTGTATGTTTGGTAATTGTGCTTTATATGACTCTTATTTGATAGATTTCAAGCAATTCTACACTTTAGAATACTTGCTCACCAGTATTTGCATGAATTTTAATGCACTTACTTGTACATGTATGTTAGATGGTGAGTTTGGCATTGGTCTCAGTTTGTATCAGGTATTCACATTTGACGTTCAAAGTACAAATCATGGATAGAACATCAAAATATCTTGTTCTTATCTGTGCAGGTATGCCTTTTAATTGTAAAGTGTAGATTAAAACTATATGAGACCTCATAACACGTTTCATTTTCATTATCTTTTCATGACCAGACCAAAACATTATCTTATATAATAATAATAACGATAATAACCTAGGCTTCTATAGCCATTTCATCTTCAGAAAAAATAGCAATGACTTTACAATAATAAAACAACAAAAATTACACATAACTACTAAAACTATTAAAGAAATATCAATATATGAGGTGTACAGGGCAACTCTGTCTTTGCAACAGTAGTGAATGCTTTGATATAGATTTTATAATCCTGTCTTACAACTTTCCATTGTAGCACCTGTAAGGATGGAACAGTCGTGTGTACCAACAACACCTGTGACGGGAACTGGTCTCAGTGGTCACCATGGTCCTCATGCAATGCGACGTGTGGTGATGGCATCACGGTGAGGACGAGGTCCTGCTCCATGCCTGCCCCTAGTAACGGAGGACAGGGATGCAAGGGCGACGCCTTGGAGATGGAGGACTGTAATACGGACCCATGTCCAAGTAAGTCCAGCTTTTGTTATCATACATGTACATGTAGCTAGTGTTTTACCTATCTGGGGGCGTTTAACAAAACTTGTCATCATGGCAAATGACAGTTTTTGTTATAAGCTACTAAAATCCTTGCTTCTGATTGGTTATCAGCAGACTTGTCAGGCTGGAGTCAATCTTTCAACAGACTTTCGCACAGACTTTCATGAATCTTAGCTACGCAAGGTTTACTAAAAACAGTTCATCAAATTGTATGCTACGTACATGTCCAATAATCTTTAATTTTGATCTTTCCCAGCCGATGGTGAATGGTGCGAGTGGGAGCCCTGGAGTGACTGTACAGAGCTCTGTGCTGGAGGGTATCACAACCGGAGCAGAGTCTGTGGCTGTCCAGAGCCCCAGGATGGGGGAGAGGATTGCCAGGGGCCTGGTGCTGAGACTACTGCATGCAATGTACACCCCTGCCCAGGTATGACACAGCTAGGGTGATTAGGCCAAACTTGTTTCCACCAAGTCTGGTGTCAGCAAATAATGACCTTCTGCCGATGGAAACTGCCGACCCACTGGCTGTAATGCCCTACCAGTCATGCAGGTCTGAAGTTTGCTCAAGTGGGTCTTGACATCATCCCCTAAGTTCAAACCTGTGAAGTTAACCTTCAAGAGTAGTCAAATTGGTACCAGAAATACAGTCTATAAGAAGAGTGCATTTTATTAAATACTAAATATAAATGTCAGAGTTTTTCCTATTTACTGTTCCATCTTGAAACAGTATTCTATTCTAAATGTGTGTAGCTTTTTCCCCTTTATCGCTCTGCTTATAACAATATGAGCATTATACAGTATAAATAATCGTAATTTCACATACGGTATTGAATAGGAGATTTCCACACAAAAAAAAAAAATTCATCAAAGAGCGTTATCACTGCTCACGACTGCTGGTGCACTAGTATTATTATAAAGTATTTGGCGTCACCTGTGCCTGGGAGGCGAAAAAGGAACTGAATCACTGTAACCCTTGGGTCTCTCCTCCCGGTATAAGTGATTGGGGTGTCCATGTGGACCACTTCAATGGAGCTTTCCCCTACTCTTATACAAGTAGCGCAGCATAGTATTTTATGTATTTTAACTTTTGTTGAAGTATTCCACTAGATAAGAGTACATGCCTTGCCCATTCTGCTTGCTCTACAGTGGACTGTGTACTCGGTGAATGGACCGCGTGGACTAACTGCAGCGCCCTCTGTGATGGAGGTACTACCAGGCGCCATCGTAACATCACCGTGCCTGCTGCCTATGGAGGCACTCCATGCAATGGATCTCTTCTTGAATCTAAGGGCTGTAACATGGAGCCTTGTGGACGTAAGTGTGATACATATGGTATGGTATTTATATCATCCTGGGAACTAAATAATAATGATAATACAGTCAAACCTGTCTATATAGCGACCGTGGCAAGGGAGTGATGAGGAAACTCTATCAGATGCACAACATATCGAAAGTGGCATCATGCTAGATGTTATAAATGATGATGATGATAATGATGATGATGATGATCTACTTTCGTTGGAATGATTGAATGTCTATTTAGAATACAATTACTTTACTGATCTGTTATTTTTCTTTTTTATGCAGCTGTATGTGAGGGTGACTTGGTTGCTAGTGACTGTGCTAACACAATTGCTTTACCGATCTATTATTTTTCTTTCATGCAGCTGTGTGTGAAGGTGAGCTGGTTGCTAGTGACTGTGCTAATAGGTGCCCTCTTACCTGCGCTGATATCCAGTCAGGGACAGAATGCCTCCTGGAGAACTGTACTGCAGGATGCGCTTGTCCTGGCAATCAGGTATGGAATAGATGCATGTTGCTCTATAGAATGTATTAGTTATTGGTAAATACATGTGAGCTTTTGTATTAACAATTTTATGCTTAAAGT
Organism: Strongylocentrotus droebachiensis; assembly: GCA_035222895.1. NCBI lineage: Eukaryota > Metazoa > Echinodermata > Echinoidea > Camarodonta > Strongylocentrotidae > Strongylocentrotus > Strongylocentrotus droebachiensis. The sequence continues at coordinate 50,494 of JAVYIG010005081.1, read as the reverse complement.
AGTCACCCGAAAAATCAAAAGAGTTTTGAATCAAAGCCGTATTCATATCATTGCGAAGGGGAAGCCTTACTGATCAAATATAACAACTTCCTTCTGTAAAATATGTTTGGGGCTCGCAGTATTCATCTCTCAAAAATGTTAATTTTGGGATCCAGAATTTCTGCCTTCAGCGGTCATCCCTAGAGTGTCAAGATTTGTGACGTCACATGCGACACAGCTAACCACAAAGCATTTTAAGCCTTTTCATTATATCTATATGATTTCCAGCAAATTATTCATGTTTTTCAAAAGAAAATCTTTTCATCCATTTAGTTATTTATTTATTTTATTTACATAAACATAATGCTATTTAGCACCAGCCAATGCCTGAGGATCACCTAAAAGAATTTTGAAATTCTGTCTAGATCGAGGCTCTCCACATTGGCTGGTGTATACATGTATGTACATAAAACAAAATATAAAGATAAGGTCAGCATAATTTATAAATAAATGTGTAACTAAAACTAACGGTAATATACATTTAGATCAAATACTTTTAGGATTATTATCAAAAAGGATTGAAAAAAGAGCTGTTCAAACTATGCATGTATGATAAACGCATGCTAAATGCAGAAAACTGTCTGTTTATTTATGGATACAGTAATATTGGAAGTTAGCAAAACTGTATAACATTATTATTAATTTGATTTGATTTGAAATTATCCAAACTATTGACAGTTATTATTGATATGATTGGAAGCTATCAAAATTGTGGAACATTATTATTGATATGATTGGAATTTATCAAAATTGGGGAGCATTATTATCGATTCCTAGACAAATTTACATGTAATTCTCATTACTGTGTCAGACAGGACTTAGATCTTGTAAAGCATAATTATAAACATGCTGTTTTAAGCAGCTGGATAAAATTTATAAATGAAATAAATCATCAATCAACCAGGTCCTTCAAGATGGGCACTGTGTGGCCCAGAGTGACTGCCGATGTCTCCTGGATGCCTCTCATACCGGTGACCTGGCTGATGTCTCACTTCCTGATGGATCCATTATCTCCATCAGTCTAGATGGGATGGTAGAGTACCCTTCAGGAGCAGTGGTTACCAGAGAGTGCAATAACTGGTAGGTTCAGTATAGACCTGGGGGGTGTTTCACAAAGATGAAGTTGAACTTAACTGTAAGTTGGACTGTAGAATTATGGGGAGCTATTTGTAGTCTTGAAATAAAATATATTCAAAAGCAAAATTTTAAGTATTTTAGACTCTTTATAAATTGCACATCAAGAACATGAAATCTCCTTGATAATAGAAATTATGAATGATTTGAATCAACAATTTATGCCTTTTAAAATAAATTTTACAAGATATTTTCAAATATGCTAATGGCTTTCCATAGTTGTTAAGTCCAACTTAGAGATAAGTTCAACTTAGGATCTTTGTGAAACACCCCCCCCCCCCCCCCCCCCTGGTTGCCAATGTATTGAATTTTATATTATTTCTCTCCCTAACCCCTGGTTCCCAGCCGTTTTATTCACCTGCTATGCGTCATATGGCATCTATATGGGTGGGATCTACGTTGCATTCTTTAGTTGTTGCCATGTCTCAAAAAGCCTTTAAAATGCTTTCTAGTTGGCAAGAAAAAGTTTTGTGCAAAGAGTATGCATAAGGATTGGAGATGTGCATGCAGTGTGTGCGGGCATGTATTGAATCCAATGACCAGGGTAATAGTATATCTGTAAAGCTCTTTAAATAGAGACATTGTAGATGTAAAGCGCTATATAAAAGCAGAATATTATTATTATATATATTATTAAGATCTTTGAAAATTCCCCCCCCCCCCAAAGGAGGTATTTAAATGAGGTATCTTGTCATTAAGAATTTGGCTGAATATTTATGTTGTATGAATTGTTATATGCAAATGAGATGAATAATAAAGAAGGGCTCCAAGCATTAGAAGCCCAGGGTCCAGATGAGCACCAGATTTTGAGCTTGGAGGATTTTATTTGTCTATGCTGTCACATTCTGCTGTGGAGTGAAGCCAGGATGAGCAAACGAGGCCCCTATAACTAGTGGCAGCAGTGGGATGTGACAGTTAAAGCTGCATAACGGAACTGAGAGGGTTAATATCACATTTGAATGAAATGAAATTTGTTCATATCTTGAAATTGATAGGTTAATTCGTCGCTGTTTTCACGAAGTGACGGTAATGAAAAAAAATTGCATTCACTTTGCGTTACGATTTTCCTCACTACCGTCACTTCGTGAAAACAAGGACGAATTGTATTGCAGCTTATTACATAGGTAAAGGTATTGCTTGATAGAAAAAAATGAATAACTAATTATGGTTCCACTCATTTTTATCTCATTTTCACTTCTTTCTTTTTCTGGTTCATCTCAGCACTTGCCAAGGTGGATCCTTTGTTTGCACAGAAGTGGATTGTGCAGGTAATGAATTTTCATATATGCCACTGATGATACATATACATACATGTATATGTATAGTGTGATTGTGTACATAATGACACATATCAGTTATGAATATCTTTATGCTTCAAGTCCTCTGTCTTATGACTTTTCAGATTATTATATTTTCCATGATGTCAACAAGTATGTTTAATAATGTAAATTTGCAGAGGTGCAATATAGCATGTCAATTAAAAAATATAAAAAATAAAATAAAATCAATCCATATTCTGGACTGAATGTACGGTACATGTAAATATTGTTAATATGTTTAATTATACATGGTAAAATGATTAACTTCGAAGTACATGTACATGTAATATAGATTCAGCTGTATAATCCTTTTCTTTGTTAACCATAATTGCCAGTGGACTGTGGTTGGAGCGAGTGGTCTGATTGGTCGGAGTGTCCTCAAACATGTGGTCATGTGACCAACGGCATCTACAGGCAGCGTACCCCTGACAACCCATCTGCTGCATACGGAGGAGCAGAGTGTGACGGCCAGGACATAGAGTTTGCTGACTGTAATTCAGGAAACTGCCGTAAGTATTTTACCTTGGATGAGGGAACTGAATGTAATATTACGCAAAGTGTGCTGTATTAGTTTGATTGGGGTTTCAGTATGAAGCCAAACAGTCAACTTGTTATTGGGCCATTTACTTACAAAAGTGAGTTCTAATCATGATGCAATTAAAGCCCCACTGCGCTACTTATAGCTACTTGGGCCCTCTATACAGTGCGTCCAAAAAAAAACTATACACTTTTGAAATGGCTGCCGAATAAAAAATGTAATATTCTTGGGGGAAAATTTTTATATGTATGGAAAGCTCATAAATTCAACTTTCATATGACACAAAAAAGTCCGAAAATAATTCATGCTTGGGTGAGCACTGCTCACTTTTGTAAAGGGTATGAAAATTAGGTTGCGCAGGAATTAGTCTTCCAATTTGTGAGAGGTAAATCCTTTGGAGCTTACGGAATTGAGGATGATATGACCAAAATTATGATCAATTGTGATGAGTTTGGGTTTGCTGAGTGAAATGTTTGGTTTATGGGATTAACATTTTATGCATGAGGAAACAGGAATTGCATTTTTTATTGTAGCAATGTAACTTTCCATGGTAGACTCAGTGGTGTGTTCATGGGAGTCAGGACGGGGTGATGTTACATGGTGCAGGGGAGGTGAAATGTAGGGTAGGACTTTGTTGGGTAGATGAGATAAGGGTCAACAGGACATGTATGCCCCTCCCCCTCCTCTCTTTCTCTCTCTCTCTCTCTCTCTGCCCGGGTATGCTTGTGCATATCTTGACAATTCATTACACAATCAACATTGAGCTATCAATCACTTAATCAACAATGTATCAGTCAATCGGTCAATCAATTAATCAATCAAGCATTCAATCACCAGGGTATTTCAATCAATTTAATCATTCAATAAATCGATCATAATTAATCAATAACTCAGTCAATCACTCAATCTATCAACCAACCAACCAGTCATTTTAGCACTTGAGTTTCTCACAAGAAATACGGTACAGTTTAACACAAATTCACAAATTTGTAAAATGAACATGTCAGTATTTCTTTTCAGTTTTCAATGTTACAACTGTTTCATCCATCTTGTAAGAGAAAACAAGGGGAGAAAATATCAGATAATGGAAACTAAAAATCAAAGTCTTCCAGTTCAATGGCCTACATGTCCACCTCCTCTTTCGATGCACAATCTTGGTGAAGGTTTTTATTCAAATTCACAGATGTAAAATTAAAAAAAATAAAAAACAGTTTGTAACATGGAAATTACAACATGTACCATCACCCCATCCTGACTCCCATCAACACACCACTGAGTCTACCAGGGAAATTTACAATGCTACAATAAAAAATGCAATTCCTGGTCACTCATGCATACAAATTTGGTTTAATAAACCATGAAATTCACTCAGCAAATCATGAATGTATCATATTACCCTCAATTTTGTATGCTCGAAAGGATTTACCTCTCACAAATTGGGAATTCCTGCGCAACCTAATTTCCATACCCTTTACAAAAGTGAGCAGTGCTCACCCAAGCATGAATTATTTTCGGACTTTTTTGTGTCATATGAAAGTTGAGTTTATGAGCTTTCCATACATATACAACTTTTTCCCCAAGAAAATTATATCTTTTATTCGGCAGCCATTTCAAAAGTGTATAGTTTTTTTTGGGACGCACTGTATAGCAAACAATGCCTAGTCGGTGACCATTGATCCCCCATGATCCCCTTTTTTTACTGTTAATTGAGAGCTTAATTGATGAGATCACCACCTGTCAGTGACCATGCAGGGAGGTCTAATCCCTCCTGGCCAAACTAGTGCAGTGGGGCTTTAATATATCACTGTTGTGCCTGTTTATGGGATTTGAAAATCTATATTCTCATCTCCATTTCACTGACCTTTGTTCATTTAAATCTCTAAATTATCAATGCAGAGTACATTTTTATTGTATTTAATTTAAATTTTAATACATAGATTTATTTACATATCAAATGTGCATTTTAATTGGTCTTGAAACTATCCAAGAGTGGAAAAATAATAGTAATTTGTGCCACCTTTGAGGAGGCATATAGCTGAATCATTTAGACCTGTAGAAAATGCTGCATTGGCCCAAACATTGTGGGGGACGTGTACAGAGCTTTGTAACCGCAAGGCGCTATATCGAATATCATTTGGATTGGATTGGATTTGGATTAATCTGAAGAATGAAAAATTATTATTATCCTTTAATTTGTTTGGTGCCTTTATCAACAGCCTGTGGGGAGAACGAGGTATGGTCCACCCAGGTGTCCGACTGCAACATGGTGAGCTGTTCAGACTTAAGCAATGCCGCTGCCTTCCAGCTCAACTCCAGCTGCTCGTCACCGCCGTCCCAAGATGAAGAAACCTGCATCTGCGAGCCGGGCTACTATCGTAATCATGACAATGAGTGTGTCCTCCCCTCCTCCTGTCAGTGCGTGGATGATGAGGGGGTGACGCGGGGCGCAGGAGAGGTCTGGCAGAAGGGGCAGTGTGAGACGTGCCTGTGCGAGAACGGGGCTGTGGTCTGCAAGACGGAATGCGAGCCGGTTGAATGCGAGGAGGTAGGATCCCACTCTCAAAGAATTTGGGGAATTCAACCATGGCAATGAGTTTGTTTGAGAAAATAGCTGCTTGCGAGGAAAATAACAGAGTTGCCAATTTGTGTTTAATCAATTGCAGCTCTTGTACTTTATCTGATTATGTGTTGATGTATTCTTATGATGATTAATCTTACTCTTAATTTATTATTATTGTTACTTGTAATTATCAATACATATTTTTTTCTCTCATGCATCTTATAGGGATTCATCGCTGTTAAGGAAGACGGTGCTTGCTGTCCAGTTTGTAGAGCAGTTTCTGGTGAGTAAATTTTCCAGCATTGTTTCTTTCAATGTAACCCATAATAAACCACCAAGAATCCTTTGACTTGTGTACTGTGCATAGAAGAAAAATGGCTCTTTAAAATAAACAAAATTGGCTCCAGAACAATAATTCCATGAGACAAATTATTGATTATTATTCCTGTTTTCCTTTGCATATCATGATACAAACTGATAGCATACTTCACAAAATTGTAGTTGTAGTAACAGCTTTTCTTGGTACACAGATACTACATGTAGATTTCAGTACCGGTATTAGTATTTGGATGTTATACTCAAGGAGTTAAAGATCTTACAATCACAAAACCTGTACAGTGTTTATTTTTCTTCCACAGTTTTGCCCCCTAAAATCACATAGGATTTTTCAGTCAGACAATAATTTTGCAAACAGCAATTTTTTACAAAAACATTATTGCAATCTGAAGTGAATGAAATACCACTTGTACATATATATTTTCTTTTTTGTTGATGAATATCAGATCAGACATTTATTTTTTAGTGATTTCATTTTACTTATATGGGCACCTGTAGCATTATTTGGATGTTATTGGAGTTTTTGTATTGCCTTTAAAGAGACAATTTTCCACAAAAGTTCAACTTTAGTCTTGTGACACTTCATATCCATCCCCATTCACTGAAAAAATTACCTCTATGTCCTAACCACTCCGTTCTCTCAATCCCTTTCCAGCACCCAACCAGTGCAGAACCAAACACCAACCGCAGAACTTCACCCTGGACGGCTGCATTGCAACAGACATTCCTGTAACCACCTGTGACGGCTATTGCCCATCCAAATGCAACACCCTTCTAAACCAACTCTTCGTGGACCAGACATGTAACTGTTGTCGCGGTGTTCTCGGCGACACGGTCAGAGAGATAGAGCTCGTCTGTCCAGATGGTAGCACGGTCATCGGCTATCTGCCGGTCATTGAGAGGTGTGAGTGCCAGGCCACGGACTGTGCAGCCGTAGGCCGATAAATGCTTTCCTTGATGAATAGATACCGACTACACATGTCTTCGATAGGTGCTTTTCAGGGTTAGGGTTAGGGTTAGGCTTTTCAGGGTAATTCTAACTCCAACGTTGGTTGTATAACATATGCTCTGGGGACAAGTGCTCCATTTAAATTTTATAGACTAATTCAATCCCCAACTTTGACCCCGGACCAAACAGTATACTTTATACTTTTAACCGTAAACCTACGTGTAACCTAAAGCCCAATGGCAACAGAAACCATTGTGATCTGGGTAAATGATATATTTGAGAAGCATCTATCGAGATATGTTGTACATGAACTCGACCAACAGCCATTTGATTAGAAAGATTTTGAAATGTAGGGAAAGCCTTTTCCAAGATATAATTAATTACTAATCCAAGTAATGCATTTTTTTCATCCAACAAATGATAAAAACAAAATGTAAACAATAGATTTACAGGTATACATTTGGTATATGATTTGATGAGGTTTGAAACATTTACGGTATGTTATATATTTATGTAGATCATTCAATATCGTGCCATACAATGTGTATTTTGGAATCTCTTTCAGATACATCTATTTGTGAATAAAGAACAATTGACATTGCGATTACATCAAATGCATTTTTGCCTACTTTGTGAGATACATATAGCAACAAATGACACATTAAAATGATATAAGGGTATGTACAAGTGGGGAGGCCCTATTATACATTATTACATAGTATGTATCCTGTCATGGAAGAGTTTCCTTTGATGTATTAGAGAGAGCTGAAGATAATTAAGGGGGAAAAAGAGATTGTCAGAGAAGAATATAGGACAGTAGGTTTTGAAATTAATTTAAAAAATGTGTAAACTACAATGTATTTGTACATGTCAAAAGGATATAGAAAAAGGGGGAAATGTGTGTACTTTTTGGTGTGGTGTACGAATCATGAATTGTGTAAAAAGAAAGAGAAGGAAGAGAGAGAGCAGGATCTTGTGAAAGAAAGTGACATTGGTAAACATAGGAACTTGCGCCTGGCTGGCAGAAGGGCGTTAGCTCGAATTTCAGGTAAAAAATGAAGCGTTAAGCAGAAGGGCGTTAGCACTAAATTGCCTCAAACTTTTATAAAACTGACTTATTTCCACACAAAAATTGTGGCCGTGTTCTACTAAAACATTTCTATTAGTCTTTTGAGTTTTAAAACAATTTTCGGGACAGAAAGCAGTTTAAATATAAAACAAATCTTTAAATGCGATTAATTCGAAAAGTACTTTTTGAGTCGCTCGTGCGCCAACGCCCGTCTGCCAGCTGGCTGACGAAATCCTCAGTAAAAAGACTATGAAAATATAGAGAAATGGAAAGAGGAGGAAGTTGAAGGATAGTACAGTGTAAGAGGTACAAATACGATAGTTTAAGAAAAGAAAATAACTATAAGACCTGGAGAGTAAATGAGTATATTAGACAAGAAATGTGAGGGTTAAAACATAGAATACATATGGTGGTAGTCCAATAAACCTGAGAACAAACAAAACACACACAAAAATAGAGAATCACACAAAAATACTGAAAACAATGGCTTCCCACGTGTAAGTAGTTTATTATTTTATTTTAAAAAAAGGATTCTTAAAGAAATTATTTTACAAGATTTAAAAACATCTACATCTTATTCACCTTTCTTTTTCTTTTGGGTAAGTTTGAAGAAAAGGCCTACTCACATACAAAAAACAGGCAAACTGATGATAAAAACTCTTACCTCTACAGTACAAGATTGAAAACAACCAAATGAATGGCATTATTATCCATTTATTTACAGATTTAAAATAGTGTTAAAATTCTGTATATTTCTCTACATGGAAGACACAACATTGTTTAAATGAAGCACCGAATATGATAAGTACACCCGTGAATAAATATACATATTATCTCACAACTGTATATTAAAAATTATTAGAAAGGTATTTAAAAAAGTTTTTACAGGCAAAATAAGAATATATTATTGAGGAGTTTACGTTACACATACATAATTGAATACTGCTTGTCGAAAAGAAAATTTATTATTTTGCTCTATGCAATTTGAGAGAAATACCCATACAAATAGAACAATTTCTACCCTAACACGGACAAGATAAAACTTGCACGAAAGTAAAGAAAATTACCATAAAAACATGAACACATGCAGCTGCCACTTTTTACAAGAACATGTACATTAAGGAGTAAAATATAATGAATAAAATTACCTTTTTTTCCAATATATTAAATGCTAATAACGAATCATGATTCTTCACGTTTTCATTTATACGTAAGTCAACTAGCACAATATATCACATCATAAATCATTTTTGTAGTACTGTACATGGAAATGTGCTCCAATAAACAAAATTGTAAAAAGCTAAGTGCTATATATATGCAACCTACATGCACACTGAGTTAGAAAATATGAAAGTAATATAAAACAAATACATTTGAACTAAATTATGGCAACATAATGATCAATTCTAATGTAAAGAGAAAAACCCAAATAATTAAACCCGCATAGAAACTTAACCATAACACGGTGAATGAGAACAAGAATACACTACCATTTTGCCAAAAAGGTCTAAACAACTTTTGTGTAAAGGCTGACTGAGTAACACGTGCTCCTTTGAAAAGTTAATAGGTAGAGATTATGAAAAAGGTTCAATGTACTGTCATACATAATAATAATAAAAGGCATTTCTATAGCGCCGTCTATCTAGAAATTCTATTCCGAGGCGCATTTATTATTACCCCGGCTTTAGCCTAGCTGCCATTACGGCGCTCCAGCATTTCAAGGAATAAGTTCCTGCCAGGTACCCCATTTACCTCACCTGGGTTGAGTGTGGCAAATGAAGATAAAGCCTTGCCAAATACATTAGTGCCGTGTCGGGGATCGAACCACGACCTTTGAATTGCAAGTCAAGTGCTTAAATCACTCAACTACGACATCTTCAACTCCACTTCTTCATACATATATGTATGTCATTGATATCAGAAACATCTCTGTTGTTTGCTTACAGTATACATTCTATTTACACAATTTTGCTATAAAATCAAGGAGATAGTTTGAGAAGCCAGGTGCAATCCAAATTCAAAGTAAGAACAGAAATATTTGAATTTTTACATCGTGCAGTCTCTGCAGTTTTCTTGGTCCATACCAATAAGTGAATAGAAATATATGCTATCATCATTATCTATTAGAGTCAACATTTCACTGCTACGATGGGTTACTAACTTCCATACCATGACGACATTCCCTCCCTCCACTTCTTCTTGTCTTGAGCATCGTCTTCATTTAGACCCACCTTGCTTCTTTCCATGAAGTATTTGGTCTTCTTTTCCCGCTTATGAAACCCACTTCCAGATCCCATTTTTTTTTCCCATGTTCACCATCTTTCCTTCTTAATACATGACCCGACTATCTTAATCCACTTCTCTTACCACTTCCACCACAATTAAATAAGCAGAACCTATCCCATAATCATTAATTGAAACATGATTCATTATGCTCTATATATACAATGAAGGTCTCATTCTAATCAGTTTGGCAACAAACAATACAATTATTAGGTGAAATTTCTTATCTTGGAAGGTAAGGTAGATTTGTGAAATGTAGTGGCACGAAAATAGGAAAAAAGGAACTGCAAAAATGCATATTAGGTAGTAATGTTTGATGATTGAAAGTAATCTTTTACATATCTCAATGAAATGTAGCTACATGTGACATCAAGCCCCATCGAGATCAATGGTAAATGCATTTACCATTTCCATTTTCTAACAACATGCCAGAATATATACTTTTTTCAGGAAATACAGTCTCAAACAAAGAAACCTGTACAGGCAGAAGCGTTGTTCCCCCAATATACACTGAACCCAATTTTGTTTGAAAAATGCACTTGAATGAAAAGCCTGCTGAGAAGGAAAAAAAATTGTTTATCTTTCAAAATAATGAAAATATATGGTAAATTTAAAAAAGCGAAAAACATGTTTACATTTCATGAATATCACAATGTAATCATCCAATCTTTTGATTATATAGGTGCATATAGCATGTTCAATGTTAGAATACCAGCAATCGCAATCCCCAAATTGCAAACATTTGATGATTTCTTTTTTCACCCCATGTTAAAATAATTTTTTTCTTCAAGCAATATTGCACATTCAACACTTCAATTACATGTAGCACCTTTGGCATGGGATCAGAGAAGGGGAGAAGGGGGGAGGGGGAGGAGGGGGAAGAGGGGAGGAGGGGAAGAGAGGAGGAGGGAAGGATGCCACATTGTGATAAGAAAATATATTCTCACCATATAAAAACATGGACAAGCTTTATGTTAATTAGTTTTGCTCAATAGCTTTTGAATCAGATAGAGAAAAATTGTACCGGTATATATACACACATCTGTGTCCATGTTGGTAACATCACATGTACTACAGTGCAATTTATGAATGGAATTTTAAAATGTAAAAATAAGCTTTTGAAATTGGCAACATGCTGAGAGACTCAAAATAACTCTTGTCAGTATCAAGGTTTAAATTCCTGTCATTTTTAGAACAAGGTTGAAATAAAAGTAAAATACAATTGTTGCCAATTTGAAGAAAAAGTGATCAATTTATCTATAAAATAATTTGTTCTGAAATTGTTAACAAGTATGAGGACAAGTGTAAAAGTGGATACTTTCTTAATTTTCATACACACAAGGGTTAGAAGCCATGGATATTTAGACACATGTACATCTATCTCCATTACAAAATCATTTTCTTCATATACAGCCATATACAGCCAAATGTTTATATATAGAAATGCAGCAAGTGTGATAAGCAAATGTTCAATTCATTTCATATCAACACTGCATCCAAATAGACTTAATGAAAAAGGTGAAAATAAAGTGCAAAATATCAACCACATACAGTTAGAAACAATCTTACGATATGAAATAAAACATGTTCCCTCAATGATGAAAGGGCCTCTTTCTCAGCTCTAAAAACTGGCAGAAAGCAAATGAAGTTCTGTCTGGTTTAGACATGTACATGATACCACAGCAAAAAGAAATAGTTAAAGAATATTTGGAGTATGATATGTGTACATGATAACCCACATGTATAACAAATATATTATGAAATGATCACCGATCACTCATCACCTTCGCTGAAACGAACTTTTTTAGGAGTTTCTTCAAGTTGGGGTTGCTTAAAGGAAGACACCAAATCTCGAGACGGTACTGTTGAAAACAAAAAATCAAGGAAAGAATACCTCTAAAATTTGTCAATGAAAATATTTTGTTCTTTCATAGTAATTTGTCTTGTTTACGGCTCCAATTCGAATGCATTCACAGCCTTGCCTAAAAAAGAGGAAAGGTATCCACAGTATTACCATATGATAAGGAAAATTGCTAGTAATGTACATGTAAAAGACTGAGCTGATGTTATCATGTTTATACTGTTTACTAGTGTGTGAAAAAGTGTGAAACACTGTGGGCATAGAACAAATCAGTGTGTAAGCAACATAATGAGAACAGACACGTCCTTTTACACTTTCAAACTGTTGGCAATGTTTTGATGTGTACGCATTATCTTAACTCCTTTTCAAACTGTGGCAAAGTTTTGCACACTGTGGTCTGAGAGAATCACAGTTTGTGTATCACAGCTGCGTGTGGCTACAAAGGGGATTTTGAATACTTTTCTAGAGCCATCAATGTGTTCACAATGCCTTCACATTAAACTGTTTACACACTATGGCACTGTTTGACAAACTGTGGCACTCTCCAAAACACTGTGGAAACATAACGAGCCAAGTATATAAGCATCACAGTGGGATACACAAAAGGGATTTCGAACATTTTTGGACTGCAAACTGATTGTTCAAACATTTTTTAATACTATAATGGACTGTGTTCACACTACAGCACATGATACACTGTGATCAAATAGGAGGTGTGGCATATTCAACAGGCAGACTTTTAATTCATATCCTATCTTCCTATTTCTAATTGGCACAGGCATTAAAACTATAATTATATTAAAAAATTCCCATTCTAATCATATAGAGACCTATCTTTCTCCACACTGGTGGATATTCTTAGAGATAATTCAATTACACAGAATAATATACAGTCAAACCTGTCTTAGAGGCAACCTCTCTGTAAAGACCACCTGTCTTTAGTGGCCATGTATTTTTGTCTGCCACAAGAAGTAAATGTAATGTGTGGTGTAGAACCTGTCTAGATAGGAAACTGTCTACAGTGGCCACTTTCTCTGTTTCCTTTGTGTGGTCTCGACAGACAGGTTTGACTGTAATCATATTCTATGCCAAATCACCGTTAACTGTGTTGACACCCTTATCGTCAACCATAAAGGTCTCGTCTTCACCCGTTGCATCTTCTGTTTCATCCGCTCCTTTGAAAGTGGTGAATTCCTCTCCTTCGTCGGGGTCTGTTGGGGGTTCTGTCTCATAAGTAATGATGCTCACAACATCGATCTTGGCCGGGAGTTCATCAGCTTCATCGTCCGCAGCAACGCCCCGCTCAACGTCCTGGTTGGAGGTGGACGGACTACTATCCATCTCGTCCACTTCCATACTGGGGTTCGAGTAAGCGAAATCCTGGTAATCGTTGTCTTCAGCCTCAGAGACCCGTCTCTCTTGCATTTCCTGAGGTTTGAAATTGATGCTCTGCTTTTCTTTCTTCCTGCAACTGAACACAGCAAGCATGAATAAGAAGATGTGTTACAATATAATAAAGAAAGCATGGAGCTGTGGTATATTGGTCAATTGACTCTCATATGGGAAGTGCCAGTTTGATACTAGCTTGGTGTTTATATCCTTGGACAAAGTGTTTTGTCCATTTTTGACCCCTTATGTGTTGTATAGGTGCCTGGCCATATTGCAGTAATAATAATTGCACGGCCCTCAAGATGAGCAGCATATATATCTGTTATATTAATGTGGCTACAGGTGGTAAATAAACCCAAGTATTTTGTCATTATCATTATTTCTTATAGTGAAACGTTAATATTATTTTTCCTTCCGCACAAGTCCTTCTTAGAAAATTTGATGATATTTCAAATCTCATGAAAAATGTGCATTCTGAATTTAATACAATGGTGGATTTTTCCACCATCTCGTTCATTTATTTCCTTTTGACAGACAATATGAAAAGGTTGCATTAAGCATTGAAATTTACTTCCATCTACTTAAGCAGTGATATAATGCTATACTGGTAGGTCTGTACAATTGTCATGTAGGACAATGTTGTACTTGTACTTAAAAGATCCACAATATATCCTAATTGTTATTTACTTACATAATTGCATGTATTATTACTACATACTTTCTAGAAGAAAAAAAACTGCTGACTTACTCGCAACAAGGCCACGTACTCAGCAAGATCATGAGAAGAATAAGAAGAACACAGAGGAGTATGACGACATAGAACTGAGTCTGGGTAAGGATTGTGCCAAGGTAACCTGATGTTGCTGAAACATTGAAGGATAAACAAAGACATTATACATACTTAGAGAAGAGTTCTATGACACATCCAAATATTCCTTACCTGTGTGACAGTGTCGGTGTCCTAGGCCAGACACGGACACTGTCAGATAGATAAATGATATGCAAATGTCTAATAAAACTCTTTTCTAATTATCTAAACCATCCTGATTAAAAGGATTAGCAATTAAACAAAATTTGTTTGAATATTCCCTAAATATTTCCAGTGGTTTAATTAATCAAAATGCGTTGAACCTTTAAGAGAGAAAAATAAACTTTCATGTTTAAATATTAAAAAAAACACTGGCAAGCTTCCCTTACAAAATTAAGCCTGCTTGTGACATCTTTTTTGTTGCAGATATCAGCTACATAGATTTATCAGAGCATCAAATTAGTCCTGACATGTACGTGTAGCTACATAATCCTTTAAAAACAATTACCAGATGTTGAGTAAAAAGGATTTTCTCCCTAGTGACCATTTGATGGACAATATAGATGTCTTACCCCTAGAACATTTAGTATTTTCCCATGTTAATTAATCAAAATGGGTTCTTACTGGCGGGTGGCCCCGTGTTAGTGGGTGCAGAGGGGGAAGGTGTAACTGGTGGCTCCACCCGTCTTCCAGCTATCCACCAGGTGATGTGGGGTGCAATGAAGATCCACTGTCTCATCCCCTGGTCATCCACGATAATCGTGCCACTGCCAGACTCCTCCCAAAAACCTGTGGAAGGAGGAGGGGGAGAGAAAGAGATAAAAGAGAAATATAAAGATGGAGAGGGAAAATATGTGTTGAGGAAAAATGAAAGAGAGAGGGGGAACCAAAGAGACATATGGCAGTAGAGAGTAAATTAACAATAGGGAAATAGACAAAGAGAGAGGGAAACGAAAAAAGAGATGGATGGAGAAGAAGAAAAGAGGCAAAAGGGCAAAACATATACAAGAAGTTAGAATAAAAATGAAAGAAAATAAGAAAAATAGGAACAGAATGATCATCAACAGTACAGACATTTTCAAATGCAAAAACCTTTAAGAAACTTAAAAGTTGCTACTCGACACTTACATGTACAAATATCCAACTGTAGATCAACTGAATCTTAATGAAAAGAACCTTCAATATTCATTATTCAAATGTATGAGTGCTGCCTTTTCCATCATTATATTTTTCATATGCCATCGTGCAGGCAAAACAAAAATATATGTAGAATATCTGAATTTTGTAAAAGATAAGTGAGGCATTTTATGTCAGTTGCACTAACCAGTTTCTTCATTGTAGAAGAATGCTGTCAGAGACTCTCCCGCTTCTAATTCGTCAAAGGCTCCCAGCGGCAGCGTGAACGTGATGTCTTCCACTCCTTGGACATCTTCCCCTTTTGCATTGGTCACCGTCAACTCTATTGCAACAAGACTCTGGATGTCCTGGAGGGCACCCCTGTCGTCTACGATGACCGTGTGGGGGACCACGTCTGAACCCTCTCCAACGACCAATGCTGCAGCTATAGTAATATTCTCTGAAGAGAGTTGATCGCTCTGGACCCGGGTAAACGCAACATAGTTCTCTCCAGTACCTAGATGACAAACAAATGGTTCAATTCCCTAACTACAATAAACAAATAGTTTATATTATTTTAGCTTGTCTGCTCTCTGTATATGTATACTCTTTTTTTTAGACGCTTTGAGAACTCACTATGTTTCGGATTGCGCCATACAAAAACATTGACATTATTATCATTATTAATTTAAAATATTCTCAATGTGTACATACATATAGTACATAGAAAAATGGAAGACAAATTCTCATTTGTGTTCATTGATTGATTGATTTATTCATCAAGTATATGTATATCTACATTATGAAATAAACATGTACAAGAGAGAGAGAGAGAGATTAAACAAATATGCTTTGAACCTATAAAGCTGATATTTCCGAATTTCTACTGAATGGAAATTGTTTTCAGAAAGCTGAAATGCATTCATGAGTTTTCGATCGTATTCTGTAATCCCTTTCCTGAACCCATCCATTTGTTTGCCAGACCATCCACCTCTCTCATTATACAAACAAAAAAATACAAAAAATGGAGACAAAAGACAAGGATCTAAAAAGCCGAAGATACAAGAGCATCAAAATGCATCAGATGATAATCATAACAAAATTTGGCTGAACTACAGAATGACATGCATTGCAATAAGATTAGGGAAGGGGTAGGTTTAGGATTTATGGGGAGGGGTATGGTTAAGGGTATGGTAAAGGGTAGGGTCAGGGGTAGGGGAAAGGTTAGGGTTAGGTGAAAGGTTAAGGGAAACATAGAGGTAGGGTTAGGGGTAGAGGTAGGGTTAAGGGAAGCATAGAGGTAGGGTTAAGGGAAGCATAGAGGTAGGGTTAAGGGAAGCATAGAGGTAGGGTTAAGGGAAGCTTAGAGGTAGGGGTAGAGGTAGAGGTAGGGGTAGGGGTAGAGGTAGGGTTAAGGGAAGCTTAGAGGTAGGGTTATGGGTAGAGGTAGGGTTAAGGGAAGCTTAGAGGTAGGGGTAGAGGTAGAGGTAGGGTTAAGGGAAGCTTAGAGGTAGGGGTAGAGGTAGAGGTAGGGTTAAGGGAAGCTTAGAGGTAGGGGTAGAGGTAGAGGTAGGGTTAAGGGAAGCTTAGAGGTAGGGGTAGAGGTAGAGGTAGGGTTAAGGGAAGCTTAGAGGTAGGGGTAGAGGTAGAGGTAGGGTTAAGGGAAGCTTAGAGGTAGGGGTAGAGGTAGAGGTAGGGTTAAGGGAAGCTTAGAGGTAGGGGTAGAGGTAGAGGTAGGGTTAAGGGAAGCTTAGAGGTAAGGGTAGAGGTAGAGGTAGGGTTAAGGGAAGCTTAGAGGTAGGGGTAGAGGTAGAGGTAGGGTTAAGGGAAGCTTAGAGGTAGGGGTAGAGGTAGAGGTAGGGTTAAGGGAAGCTTAGAGGTAAGGGTAGAGGTAGAGGTAGGGTTAAGGGAAGCTTAGAGGTAGGGGTAGAGGTAGAGGTAGGGTTAAGGGAAGCTTAGAGGTAGGGGTAGAGGTAGAGGTAGGGTTAAGGGAAGCTTAGAGGTAGGGGTAGAGGTAGAGGTAGGGTTAAGGGAAGCTTAGAGGTAGGGGTAGAGGTAGAGGTAGGGTTAAGGGAAGCTTAGAGGTAGGGGTAGAGGTAGAGGTAGGGTTAAGGGAAGCTTAGAGGTAGGGTTATGGGTAGAGGTAGGGTTAAGGGAAGCTTAGAGGTAGGGGTAGAGGTAGAGGTAGGGTTAAGGGAAGCTTAGAGGTAAGGGTAGAGGTAGAGGTAGAGGTAGGGTTAAGGGAAGCATAGAGGTAGGGTTAGGGGTAGAGGTAGGGTTGAGGGAAGCTTAGAGGTAGAGGTAGGGTTAAGGGAAGCATAGAGGTAGGGTTAGGGGTAGAGGTAGGGTTAAGGGAAGCTTAGAGGTAGAGGTAAGGGTAGAGGTAGAGGTAGGGTTAAGGGAAGCTTAGAGGTAAGGGTAGAGGTAGAGGTAGAGGTAGGGTTAAGGGAAGCATAGAGGTAGGGTTAGGGGTAGAGGTAGGGTTGAGGGAAGCTTAGAGGTAGAGGTAGGGTTAAGGGAAGCATAGAGGTAGGGTTAGGGGTAGAGGTAGGGTTAAGGGAAGCTTAGAGGTAGAGGTAAGGGTAGAGGTAGAGGTAGGGTTAAGGGAAGCTTAGAGGTAGGGGTAGAGGTAGAGGTAGGGTTAAGGGAAGCTTAGAGGTAAGGGTAGAGGTAGAGGTAGGGTTAAGGGAAGCTTAGAGGTAGGGGTAGAGGTAGAGGTAGGGTTGAGGGAAGCTTAGAGGTAGAGGTAGGGTTAAGGAAAGCATAGAGGTAGGGTTAGGGGTAGAGGTAGGGTTAAGGGAAGCATAGAGGTAGGGTTAGGAGTAGAGGTAGGGTTAAGGGAAGCTTAGAGGTAGGGTTAGGGGTAGAGGTAAGGTTAAGGGAAGCATAGAGGGGTTACTTGTGTGGTGGGATATTCTGCAGTTGCTCCTAAAAATTCTTATCATCTTAATTTATCAGTCTTACCGTTAGGCTATGGGTGAGGGTTGAGGTTATTGTTAAGGTTAGGGGTAGGGGTAGGGGTAGGGATAGGACCAGGAATAGGTTCAGGGTTAGTGTTAGGCTGAAGATTAAAATTTGTTTTAGGGTTAGGCATAGGGTTAGGCTTAGAATGAGGTTAGGGATAGAGTTAGAGACAGGGTTAGGTTTAGCTATGGTAAGGGGTGGGGTAGGTTCAGGGTGACGGTAACGATTATGTTTGTGGTACGTGTTTAAGGATAGGGGTACATCTAGGGACAAAATTTGAAGTAAGGAAAGGGGTAAGTGTATGGGTAGATTTACTCTTCACATTGAGGTTAGGGGTAAGGTTAGGGGTATGAGTAGGTTTAGAGTTAGAAGTAGGATTAGAAGTAGGGTTAGGGGTAGATTTTGTGTTAGCTTCAAGGTTACTTGTGTGGTGGGGTAAATATTCCCAAAATTGTCATCAACTCACTGTTATCAGTCACTTCAAAGACGGAGTATTCCCCAAGTTGGACAGGTGTGACAGTTTGATGTTGAAGAAGTCGAAGAGTGATGTCTAGCATGGAAAAAGAAAACAAGATCATAATAATACAGTACGTTTCAACAATTGCTATATACTTATCCAGATACATGTAGTTCACCTTATATTGACATGTATATACATGATGTTGACATAATCAAATAAATCTTGGTGTGAAGTTGTGAACATGGAAGATGCACACAATTAGAAATTCATCTAGTTGTCCTGATCTATTTACATAACGCGAGGTCTAATATTAGCAAACATTTTGAGTCATGCTTTCCAGTGATAAACTCCCAGCAACTGTTAAACTTCAGGTTATATTTGGGAATTCAGGAGTACTTTCAGTCAGTTTCTCTTCAAATGGAATTCCACTGCAAGAACTCAAGATTTGTTTTAACATGCCATAAATAGTATTGAAACAAAAACAGACATAAAAAAAAACAACTAGGATTGCATTAACCCGTTGACTACTGAATTATCTCAATCCCCTGCATGAGCTTTACTACAAGAGACACTTAATTCCTAGACAAGGTATTAAGTGTAATTCTTGATGTTTATCATAAATTCTAAGGACGATCTAGTTATTAAAACAATACGTAATCCCTGTTACATGCACTACTCACTTTGGTCATCCAAGGGACTCCACTGTAGACCATTACTGGCATAACCAGACTGACTTGCAACGACAGCGATCCTTCCATCTTGCGGTATCACTGCTTCAAACCTTCCAGCACCAGATGCATCAGTGGTCACATTAGTAATGTTTCCACCAAACGATCGAAAGAGCAGTCTAGCATTGGATACAGGCATGTCATTTGTACCCAGTACAGTAACAGAGAGATTGGCAAGGACAGAGCCAGGTGGAAGGATTGTAGCGGTGTTTGGTGGTGATGTTGTACCATTGTCTGGAGATGATGTTGAATCAGTGGCATTCCATTGTGGTGGATCTGTGGCATTCACAGGTGTTGGACCTGTGGCATTCACAGGTGTTGGATCTGTGGCATTCACGGGTGTTGCATCTGTGGCATTAACAGGTGTTGAATCTGTGGCATTCACAGGTGTTGGACCTGTGGCAATCACAGATGTTGGATCTGTGGCATTCACGGGTGTTGCATCTGTGGCATTCAAAGGGGTTGAATCTGTGGCATTTACAGGTGTTGGATCTGTGGAATTCACAGGTGTTGGACCTGTGCCATTCACAGGTGTTGGATCTGTGGCATTCACAGGCGTTGCATCTGTGGCATTCAAAGGGGTTGAATCTGTGGCATTCACAGGAGTTGAATCTGTGGCATTCACAGGTGCTGCATCTGTGGCATTCATAGAGGATGGATCTGTGGCATTCACAGGTGTTGGATCTGTGTCATTCACAGGAGTTGAATTTGTTTCATTGGCTGGTGTTGCATCTGTAGCATTCACTGATGTTGAATCTGTGGCATTCACAGGTGTTGAATCTGTGGCATTTACAGGTGTTGGATATGTGGCATTCACAGGTGTTGAATCTGTGGCATTCACAGGTGTTGAATCTGTGGCATTCACTGATGTTGAATCTGTGGCATTAACAGGTGTTGAATCTGTGGCATTCACTGATGTTGAATCTGTTGCATTTACAGGTGTTGAATCTGTGGCATTAACAGGGGTTGAATCTGTGGCATTTACAGGAGTCGAATCTGTAGCATTCATAGGTGTTGAATCTGTGGCATTCACAGGTGTTGAATTTGTGGCATTAACAGGTGTTGAATCTGTTTCATTGGCTGGTGTTGAATCTGTTGCATTAACAGGTGTTGAATCTGTTGCATTTACAGGTGTTGAATCTGTGTCATTCACTGATGTTGAATCTGTGGCATTCACAGGTGTTGTAGCTGTGGCATTAACAGGTGTTGAATCTGTGGCATTTACTAGTGTTGAATCTGTTGCATTAACAGGTGTTGAATCTGTTGCATTTACAGGTGTTGAATCTGTGGCATTCACTGATGTTGAATCTGTGGCATTCACAGGTGTTGTAGCTGTGGCATTAACAGGTGTTGAATCTGTGGCATTTACTGATGTTGAATCTGTAGCATTTACAGGTGGGGAATCTGTGGATGTAGCGGACATAAGAGGCAAGACCTCCCCAGCTGCCCACCATGATGCCGTAAATGGTGCCACAAAATTCCAGATCAGCTTGGAGGAGTCATCCGTGGAAACTACACCAACGCCACCTTCGGTCCACAGGCCTGAAGTAAATAGATATGGATGATACACCATAATTAATTTTGCAGAAATTTTAATTTCCATAAAGATTATGACAGTATCATCATTTACAGTTTCATGATATGACAAAAATCCAAGATTCAAGATTTTGTTAATGATATATCTCCAAAGCCTTCAGAATCTACACATAATTACAATAGTGATATGTTTGTGAGCAGAATATGTTATACAGATGGTAAGTACAGTACAATATTGGAAAATCTTGTCAATTATGTCCAGAAGATCGTGGCATACATGAGCTTTAATTGTGCACAAAATAAGTTACCGGTACATGTATTTAATAAGTTGAAATAATGTAGGATGTAGTAACTTCATGAAGTGAAGGATAATTCTGATTGCCATATTTGACACTACTTTTGTGAGAATTTCATTTTCATAAATTTCACACATGGTTCTTGGTTTGCTAAATTACCAAAGCACACAAAATAAGAAGCTGGATATTCACGTTTCTGAATGAATTGTTAATTACCTTTGATAATAATCATGAAAACATTTGTGTCCCCCGCAACTACAAAAATATATGTTTAAGAAAACATTAGCTTTATTATTCATTATACAATAAATTCAAACGAACATGGCCTATACCTGTGCTTCCATTGAAGTAAAATGCAGTGAGTGTGTCGCCGTCTTCCAAACCATCTCTATTGTCAATGGGAAGATTGAATTGAACATCACCAATGCCACCTACTTCCATTCCAGAGCTATCCAACACAGAAAAATACACCGCTACCCGTTGGAGGATGTCATGTCTTTCACCGTTCTCGTCTATGGTAACAGGTTGGGGGACTGTCCGGGAACCACCAGATGCCAGTGTATAGGCAGAAGATACATCAGCAGGTAGGTTAGCGGATGAGAAATTAGCTGACACCAGAGCTATGGGGGGAACAAGCAAAAGACAATGAATACATGGTAAGTGTCTTATAGACAGCGTGTCATAATCTATATCTGGGGCACTGTCAATGAAGTCACGTTTCTCAGTATTGCTTTCACACAAATATAAATCTTGTACTATTCAATACTCTACAATGCATTTTCCTATTCTAGTTTGTTTATTCAACAATTTTATTAAAGACAAGAACATTCAGGATGTAGAAGTACATATTCTTAAAGACCATTGTCCATGTTACAAAATTCTGTGTTACAGAGAAAACAAGCAATAACAAACATGTAAAGGCTATAAATAAAGCCTTACATCAAATGTCTTGTTTTTATTTTCATTGAGTAATGTCAAATACCTTCAATCAGGCCTCTGGTTTCATCATCCTATTATCAATAACAACTGTAACATTTCTACAACAAATTTGCCTACAGCCAATCAACTGCAATTATTTAAGTAGCTTACATGTACCAAATTTAGTGTATTCTTATTGATAATAAGTGTTATGAAACAGGGCACAGATATTAACTAACCATCTGATGAACATCTCACTCCAGCATCTGCGTTATGATTACAATTGCCCTGCCCGATGCCTAGATGAGGGCAGTCAAACAGGCTTGATTCATTTCCAAAACACATCAAATTATCCAGGAGTATACGTCCAGAACCTTCGCCAAAGGCAGCACTGCCCGCTGCACCTTCCGCCCCTGCATAACCGAGACTCCTGCAGGCAACTTGGGCGTCTTCTATGCCCCAGTTGTCATCACAGACGGTTCCCCAGGCTCCATCGTAAAAGAGCTCCACGCGCCCCTCGTTAACCAAGGTTCCATCTACGAGGCGGATTCCAGGATCTGTAAGGAATATCAAACAAACATATAAATGTTCACATTTGTATATTGCAATTCTAAGTACTCTATGTCATAATTATTATTAAACTAGCCATAACATTCAATTGCTAATCCAAACATAAGACATATAATTCGAGATATAAGTTTTATTGTCCTATATATAGTATAGAATTTCGTTTTTGATTGATGTAACATTCAGTAAAAATGTTTAAAACATCGTGCTTTCAAATTCCGAGAGCCAGAAGGATGTTAACCTCAAGTGATAGTATTAGGATTCCACAGCTTTCTAGAGAAAATGCAATAAACAAGATGTCAAACTATTACCTGCCAATGGTGTTGTAAAAACACCATTACTACTGACAAGATCTCCAGTCTGCAATTCCATTAGATACACAGTGCGATCTGTAGAAAAATAAATAATTATATGTATTTTTACAATGCAAATCCTAAAAGACATTTATTCTGCTGGTGATAATTAAGCATATATTTTTAGGGTTGCAAAATATAGTATATCATTTTGGGGTAGTTTGCATATCAGTAAAAGATAATGTACAGCATATTCTTTGCTTACTCATACATGTATTTTCACTTTTCTTACTTTCTTTTATCAAAGAGAAGGAATTGAAATATACAAAAGATATTTTGTCTTCATCCAAATCTAACATCCAAATCTAACATATCAAATTTGAAAAAAATAATAATATGTAAGAGAACTCACTTGTTTCTTCTCCATACTGCCACAGGAAGCCATTCAAAGCATACCCATCTTTGGTGATGATAACTCCAAGATAACCATCTGCAGGAAGGTTGAACTCCATCTCAAATGTAGATTCATTCCCAGTACTCACTTCAGCAAGAATGTTGTCACCTTCAACTACCAGCAAGTTGCTGTCAATTAGGGGTGTGTTATTGTTGTCAAAGATTGATAGCATAAGATCTGCAGCAATGAAGTTAATAGTGGTGGGAGCTAAGGTTGTTGTAAAATTTGTGATTGGAGGTATTGTACCAGTGGTGGTAGTGTTTCCTGCTGAAGGAGTTGAATAAGTGCCATTCGTCGGTGTTGAATCAGTTCCATTAACAGGTGTTGCATCTGTGGCATTCACAGGTGTAGAATCTGTGGCATTCACAGGTGCTGCATCAGTGGCATTCATAGGCATTGAATCTGTGGCATTCACAGGTGTTGCATCTGTTCCATTCACAGGTGTTGATTCTGTTCCATTCACAGGTGTTGAATCAGTGGCGTTAACAGGTGTAGAAATTGTGGCATTCACAGGTGTTGAATATGTGGCATTCAAAGGCGTTGAATCTGTGGCATTCACAGGTGTTGAACCAGTGGCGTTAACAGGTGTAGAATTTGTGGCATTCACAGGTGTTGAATCAGTGGCATTCATAGGCATTAAATCTGTTGCATTTGAAGGTGATGAATCTGTGGCATTGGCCGGTGTTGTATCTGTGGCATTCACAGGTGCTGAATCTGTGGCATTCAAAGGCGTTGAATCTGTAACATTCACAGGGGTTGAATCTGTGCCATTCACAGGTGTTGAATCAGTGGCATTCTTAGGCATTGAATCTGTGGCATTCACAGGTGTCGCATCTGTTCCATTCATTGGTGTTGAATCTGTTTCATTGGCTAGTGTTGAATCTGTGGCATTCACAGGTGCTGAATCTGTGGCATTCACAGGTGCTGAATCTGTGGCATTCAAAGGTGTTGAATCTGTGGCATTCACAGGTGTTGAATCAGTGGCGTTAACAGGTGTAGAATCAGTAGCATTCACAGGTGTTGAATCAGTGGCATTCATAGGCATTGAATCTGTTGCATTCGCAGGAGTTGAATCTGTGGCATTCACAGGTGTTGAATCTGTGGCATTCATAGGCGTTGAATCTGTAACATTCACAGGGGTTATATCTGTGGCATTCACAGGTGTTGAATCAGTGGCGTTAACAGGTGTAGAATCAGTAGCATTCACACGTGTTGAATCAGTGGCATTCATAGGCATTGAATCTGTTGCATTCGCAGGAGTTGAATCTGTGGCATTCACAGGTGTTGAATCTGTGGCATTCACAGGTGTCGCATCTGTTCCATTCATTGGTGTTGAATCTGTTTCATTGGTTGGTGTTGAATCAGTGGCATTTACAGGTGTTGAATCTGTGGCATTCACAGGTGTTGCATCTGTGGCGTTCACAGGTGTTGAATCTGTGGCATTGGCTGGTGTTGAATCTGTGGCAATCACAGGTGCTGAATCTGTGGCATTCAAAGGCGTTGAATCTGTGGCATTCACAGGTGTTGAATCAGTGGTGTTAACAGGTGTAGAATCAGTAGCATTCACACGTGTTGAATCAGTGGCATTCATAGGCATTGAATCTGTTGCATTCGCAGGAGTTGAATCTGTGGCATTCACAGGTGTTGAATCTGTGGCATTCACAGGTGTCGCATCTGTTCCATTCATTGGTGTTGAATCTGTTTCATTGGTTGGTGTTGAATCAGTGGCATTTACAGGTGTTGAATCTGTGGCATTCACAGGTGTTGCATCTGTGGCTTTCACAGGTGTTGAATCTGTGGCATTGGCTGGTGTTGAATCTGTGGCAATCACAGGTGCTGAATCTGTGGCATTCAAAGGCGTTGAATCTGTGGCATTCACAGGTGTTGAATCTGTGGCATTCACAGGTGTCGCATCTGTTCCATTCATTGGTGTTGAATCTGTTTCATTGGTTGGTGTTGAATCAGTGGCATTTACAGGTGTTGAATCTGTGGCATTCACAGGTGTTGCATCTGTGGCTTTCACAGGTGTTGAATCTGTGGCATTGGCTGGTGTTGAATCTGTGGCAATCACAGGTGCTGAATCTGTGGCATTCAAAGGCGTTGAATCTGTGGCATTCACAGGTGTTGAATCAGTGGCGTTAACAGGTGTAGAATCAGTAGCATTCACAGGTGTTGAATCAGTGGCATTCATAGGCATTGAATCTGTTGCATTCGCAGGAGTTGAATCTGTGGCATTCACAGGTGTTGAATCTGTGGCATTCATAGGCGTTGAATCTGTAACATTCACAGGTGTTGAATCTGTGGCATTGGCTGGTGTTGAATCTGTGGCATTCACAGGTGCTGAATCCGTGGCATTCAAAGGCGTTGAATCTGTGGCATTCACAGGTGTTGAATCAGTAGCGTTAACAGGTGTTGAATCAGTGGCATTCATAGGCGTTGAATCTGTTGCATTCGCAGGAGTTGAATCTGTGGCATTCACAGGTGTTGAATCTGTGGCATTCATAGGCGTTGAATCAGTGGCGTTAACAGGCATAGGCGTTGAATCTGTGGCATTCACAGGTGTTGAATCAGTGGCATTCATAGGTGTAGAATCAGTGGCATTCACAGGTGTTGAATCAGTGGCGTTAACAGATGTAGAATCTGTTGCATTCATAGGCATTGAATCTGTTGTATTCACAGGAGTCAAATCTGTTGCATTCATAGGCGTTGAATCTGTGGCATTCACAGGTGTTGCATCTGTGGCGTTAACAGGGATGGAATCTGTGGCGTTTAAAGGGGTTGAATCTGTGGCATTCACAGATGTTGAATCAGTGGCATTCTTAGGCATTGAATCTGTTGCATTCACAGGTGTCGCATCTGTTCCATTCATTGGTGTTGAATCTGTTTCATTGGTTGGTGTTGAATCAGTGGCATTTACTGGTGTTGAATCTGTGGCATTCACAGGTGTTCCATCTGTGGCGTTCACAGGTGTTGAATCTGTGGCATTGGCTGGTGTTGAATCTGTGGCATTCACAGGTGCTGAATCTGTGGCATTCAAAGGCGTTGAATCTGTGGCATTCACAGGTGTTGAATCTGTGGCATTGGCTGGTGTTGAATCTGTGGCATTCACAGGTGCTGAATCTGTGGCATTCAAAGGCATTGAATCTGTTGCATTCGCAGGAGTTGAATCTGTGGCATTCACAGGTGTTGAATCTGTGGCATTCATAGGCGTTGAATCTGTAACATTCACAGGGGTTATATCTGTGGCATTCACAGGTGTTGAATCAGTAGCGTTAACAGGTGTTGAATCAGTGGCATTCATAGGCGTTGAATCTGTGGCATTCACAGGTGTTGAATCTGTGGCATTGGCTGGTGTTGAATCTGTGGCATTCACAGGTGCTGAATCTGTGGCATTCAAAGGCGTTGAATCTGTGGCATTCACAGGTGTTGAATCAGTGGCATTAACAGGTGTAGAATCAGTAGCATTCACAGGTGTTGAATCAGTGGCATTCATAGGCATTGAATCTGTTGCATTCGCAGGAGTTGAATCTGTGGTATTCACAGGTGTTGAATCTGTGGCATTTATAGGCGTTGCATCTGTGGCGTTCACAGGTGTTGAATCTGTGGCATTGGCTGGTGTTGAATCTGTGGCATTCACAGGTGCTGAATCTGTGGCATTCAAAGGCGTTGAATCTGTGGCATTCACAGGTGTTGAATCAGTGGCGTTAGCAGGTGTAGAATCAGTAGCATTCACAGGTGTTGAATCAGTGGCATTCATAGGCATTGGATCTGTTGCATTCGCAGGAGTTGAATCTGTGGCATTCACAGGTGTTGAATCTGTGGCATTCATAGGCGTTGGATCTGTACCATTCACAGGGGTTATATCTGTGGCATTCACAGGTGTTGAATCAGTAGCGTTAACAGGTGTTGAATCAGTGGCATTCATAGGCGTTGAATCTGTGGCATTCACAGGTGTTGAATCTGTGGCATTGGCTGGTGTTGAATCTGTGGCATTCACAGGTGCTGAATCTGTGGCATTCAAAGGCGTTGAATCTGTGGCATTCACAGGTGTTGAATCAGTGGCATTAACAGGTGTAGAATCAGTAGCATTCACAGGTGTTGAATCAGTGGCATTCATAGGCATTGAATATGTTGCATTCGCAGGAGTTGAATCTGTGGTATTCACAGGTGTTGAATCTGTGGCATTCATAGGCGTTGAATCTGTGGCGTTAACAGGCATAGGCGTTGAATCAGTGGCGTTAACAGGTGTAGAATCTGTGGCATTCATAGGTGTTGAAACAGTGGCATTCGTAGGCATTGAATCTGTTGCATTCACAGGAGTCGAATCTGTGGCATTCACAGGTTTTGCATCTGTGGTGTTCAAAGGTGTTGAATCTGTTGCATTCACAGGTGTTGAATCAGTGGCATTCATAGGCATTGAATCTGTTGCATTCACAGGAGTCGAATCTGTGGCATTCACAGGTGTTGCATCTGTGGCGTTCAAAGGTGTTGCATCTGTGGCGTTCAAAGGCATTGAATCTGTGGCATTCATAGGCGTTGAATCTGTGGCATTCAGAGGCGACGAATCTGTTGCATTAACAGGTGCTGAATCTGTTCCATTCATAGGTGTTGAAGTTGTTCCATTCACAGGTGTTGGTGTTGTAGCTGCTGTTGTTGTAGCTGGTAGTGGTTGCGTTATTGTGGCAGCCATAAGCCATGAAGATGGCATCTCTGCAGTGTATTTCCAGACAAGATTTGAGCCATCATCCATGATGACCTCTCCTTGACCATCCTCTATCCATAAACCTGCAGGAAGTAAGAAATTTAGAGTGTTAATCTTTAAGCTTGAAGAATATACTGTAAATGTAAGAAGAAACTGGAAATGCATCACAAAAAACATTTCTGTCTTGAATGAGAATGGAAAACAGCAATCAGAGTAACTTTCTCGAAACTGAAAACTACAGGGAAAGAGAAAGGACAGAAGATCAAGGGTAACATGCAAATCCATCTTGATATTAAGGACATCTCCTTGAGTGAAAGTTTAAAGATATTTCAAGTAAAAGATTTTGGCTTATCATTTTGACTACATAACCTAGGCAGCTTTCATCGAAAGTGTTATTTCTATGGAAACCTTACCTGTCTCCTCATCATACAGGTAAGCCGTAATATTATCTCCTTTGCTGAATCCACTATCGGAAGAGATGGGTAAGGTAAAGACCACATTCTGTAAGTCAATCTCTTCCCTGCCTCCAATCTGCAGAAGAGCCAAGTCCATGGCTGCCACTGGATCGATTGGCACAATGTCACCGTAGCCACCCTCTGTCAAACCCTGAGGGAGGTAAGATGCAGGTCCATCGCTTGTAGCATAACCAACACTCTGTGGGACTGGGAAGACGTTGGTGCTAAAGGCTACATTGGCTGTTGATTAAAACAAAATTACATATAGGCATTGAAGTTTATATTGGTTGTACTTAAAGACAGCAGGGTAAGGATTTAAAGCTTACTAGCACCTTGATATAAAATTGATTTTCACAGCCAAGATCCTCATTCTGTCTATTGGTGTGCATCTTTAAAACAAAACAAATAGTAGTGCACCGAGCAGAAGTGCATGAATGGATATAGGGGAAAAAATATATTAATTTTGTACTTAATGTTTTCTTCAGGTTCTTGGTTTGGGTTCTTTAAAGAGATGGTTCATTGAAATGTGGAAAATGGGCAAATTACACCTCTACAGATTGCTGAGAACATTAACAAAATGAGCAAAGTACTTTTCAAGCCCTCACTGTTGTGAGGAATAAATTAAATGCAATTTTGTTACCCTTTCCTGAACCCACTCACTAAGTGAATTGACGGCGTTATTTTACATGCGAAACGATGACGTCACAATATGAACAACCTACATCACACATTCGGGACAATGTTGGATACCCATTGCAATTTTCAGATATGGGTTAACGTTGTTTGTATATTTACCGCCAGTGGTGATATATATATTATTTTTTTTGGCATTTTGAATGAGATACACTGAATAAATGATACTTTCTACAAATGTTTGTTTGATTTTTATATATTTTTCCGTCACATTTGAGCATAAAAATCGGGAAAATAATCACATTCTGAGGGCACTTCAGCGCGTATGTGTCTGATCTGGGAAGGCAAAGGACATTTTGCAAGCTGACCTAACGACTCTTATGGATAAATTTACATATAATTGTCCAGATATTCATTACAAAAATGTGTGATTAGGCTGATTAATTTACATTTTTGATCAATTAAGTCGTATAGGACCTGATAAACCGAGAGAAACAGATCAGTCCGGTTCGCGATTCACGGCTAGCTCGAGCGCCGGGCTACGGGCTAGGCTGGCTAGCAAGCTGCGCTAGATGTGATGCACGCATAACAGAGAGGTCAGTGTATTGCACACATAGTACATGCACAGAGTAGGCCTACGCACGCACAGCTACCAGCTACGGGAAACTTGAACGCTACATCAACGATATTCACTCGCTTTTTGGAAGTTATATACCATTTATCTAGACTAACGTCAGATTAAGAACCAAAACCATGCCATGGAGGAGCCTTCTGGAGTATACTCAAGTATGTTTTCGTCCATATCCATATATTTCCAGGGGATTTTGATGAAGGTAAACAGCGTTAGGTATAAATGGGTACGGTACTCAAGAGTCAATGCAATACATGTGTATCGCACGCAAACTGCATCTCGCATCGTCGTCAATAATTTCAGCTGAGCGGCCCGCTGTTCATATTGTGACGTCACTTCAAAAATCAGCTGACTTACGATGTTTTGGGGGCGTTGAGTGGGTTGATTTTTCGTCAAGTTCAATCCACTTTTATAAATTTCGCTCGAATGTACAAGTTACACAAATGTAATGATTTTACTCAGTGTAATTTTTCGATTGCAATGATACCAAATTCAGTCAAGTTTGAAATCAATAAACCATCTCTTTAAGGTTTTTTGCTGTCATTTGTTAGTCCAATTGAGTAATAGCAATATGGTTAGCTGGAATAAATAAAAGGTAAACAAAAGAATGGCTAACATGTTGTCAAAACTTTCGTCTAAATTATTTTGTAATTCATGGATTGGATTAGCACAGTCAGACTAGCAAATCAGTATGGATAAACAGTAAAAGAGCATGTTACACACAAAAACCCTCCTTTGAAGGACAATTCACCTAGGCATTTACACTAATTCTATTGCTCCTGGATTTTTGACTCAAATAATATTGAACTTCCAAAGGCATTCTTAGTATCTATATGCATTCACAAGGCTTATTTTCTGATGTGAAAAAAATGAGAAGATAAAGCTTCTGATATTCTCTCAAACATAGAGCATGTAGATCAATACCTCCATTTTCTGCTTGAAATGACACCTTTACTATTGCGTCATTATCAGAAATTGAAATGTCATCATAGATTGTCCATTCTATTAGTTCCAATGAGCGATCTGCAGGGTGAAATAAAAATATCATGGTAACAAAAATAAATAATTGGGCGTACATTTTGAAAGGACAGCAATGTCAGGGTCATAAACCTGGCACCCTCTAACAATTTAAGAATACAAATAATGTCCCCATTTCCACGATAGCTCGACTACTATATTAATTATGACCATATAATGTACCACCATTTCCGTGATTTCATCAAATCACCCATGAGTTAAACAAAAAAGATCATAACTCAACAAAAATCAAAAAATTGAGAAAATTGCTACCCTTGAGAAAATTGTCATTATGCAATTCAGCCATGCCACAAGAAATATACAATGGTACAAATACAATAAGAGGTAGAGTATAAAGTATTTTGTAAAATACGTTGCATGGTGTTGTACACAATACTTTTGTAATTACATGGATACAATCTCATTTAGATATTACATTGCAAAACCAGTTTTTTTAACTGATGATGAGAAGTGTAATACGCTTCGCATTTCTGCACCGTCTAACAATAGCTCAGTGAATACGTGCAGGAACTGCCAACTATCTACCCGTTCAAAACAACATGGCTGCTTTTGGTGACAGTTTATCACATCACATCATTAAGTGCCTTTTAAAGATAAAATAGCTAAAATTTCTTGCCACTACATTAATTTTAATTAACAGCTGACAAGCAGGATACAGACGATTACTTACTTGTAGCGTCACCACTTCGCCATACAAATCCATTGGTAGCGTAGCCTTGCTTGGTGGCAACAACCCCAAGCCATTCCTCTCGCAGGATTGTCTCATTGATCTGCACCACGTTGGAATCTGGACTGGTACTGAGAAAGGTGGTTTGGTTGTTGTAAACAAGAATGGTTGTATCAACAACCGGGGATCCACTAGAGGAGAAAACACCGACTGTCAAAGCTGCTTGAATCTCTAGGGTCTCTGTTGCAGGCAAAGGATCAGTGGACGTAGCAGTGGAATCCGTGACGTTGTTGTCAGTGATAATGTCTGTGCTTGCTGTTGTTGTTGTGGCATTCACAGGGGTTGAATCTGTTTCATTTACAGGTGTTGATTCAGTTCCATTTACAGTTGTTGAATCTGTGGCATTAAGAGGTGTTGATTCAGTTGCATTCACAGTGGTTGAATCTGTTCCATTTACAGGTGTTGGAGTGGTTATGATTACAGTTGAAGGCGTTGTGGCAACTGTGGTAGCATTTCCTGTTGGTGGAGGTGGTGGTGGTGGTGTTGGTGGAGGGGGAGGTGTGGTAGAAACTGAATCTGTGACATTAACTGGTGTTGAAGTTGCTTCATTTGTAGGTGTTGCCACTGTTCCATTTGTAGGTGTTGCCTCTGTTCCATTTGTAGGTGTTTCCACTGTTTCATTTGTAGGTGTTGCATCTGTTCCATTTGTAGGTGTTGCCTCTGTTCCATTTGTAGGTGTTGCCTCTGTTCCATTTGTAGGTGTTGCCTTTGTTCCATTTGTAGGTGGTGGAGTGGTTATGAATACAGTTGAAGGCGTTGTGGTAACTGTGGTGGCATTTCCGGTGGGAGGAGGTGGTGGTGGTGGCGTTGGTGGAGGTGGTGGGGGAGGTGTGATAGAAACTGTATCTGTTCCATTCACAGGTGTTGCTGTTGTGGCTGATGCTGTTGAAGTTGCTGGTGTTGGTGTTGTGGCAGCCATAAGCCATGAAGATGGCATCTCAGCATTGTATCTCCAGAAAAGATTTAAGCCATCATCCAGGATGACCTCACCCTGACCATCCTCTACCCATAAACCTGCAGAAAGTGAGACATTTAAAAATGCAGGTATTAGAAGAAGAAATGTAGGCCATGAAGGGACAATATAGTACAGTGGGTTAATCATCAACCTTCAAGGATACACTGTAAATGTAAGAAGAAATTGTAATTGCATCACAAAACACTTGTCTGTCTCAAATGAGAATGGACAACAGCAATCAGGTATACTCTCGGGAAAGAGAAAGAACGGAAGAGTAAGAGTAATGAGGAGATCCATCTTGAAATGAAGGACTTCTCCTTGATGTCAAGTTGGGCTGACATGACAAGGATTTATTCAGTAAAAAGCCATATACACTCAGTTTATCGGAGTGTGGAAGTTTCAAGATATTGCAAATAAAAGATTTGGGTTCATCATCATTTTGCCAAAATGAGAAAAAAGCAGCTTTCATCAAAAAAGTTGTATCTATGGAAATCTTACCTGTCTTCTCATCGTACAGGTAAGCTGTAATATTATCCCCTTTGCTGAATCCACTATCGGAAGAGATGGGTAGGGTAAAGACCACATTCTGTAAGTCAATCTCTTTCCTGGCTCCCGTCTGCAGAAGGGCCAAGTCCATGGCTGCCACTGGATCGATTGGTACGATGTCACCGTAGCCATCCTCTGTCACACCCTGAGGGAGGTAAGATGCAGGTCCATCGCTTATAGCATAACCAAGACTACCAGGGAATGGGTCCAAATCGGAGATTAAACTTACGGTAGCTGTTGATGGAGAAAAAAAATAGAAAAATGTAGTCTTGGTCCTCTTAATATAGACAATCTTATTGGTAGATATTGACAGCTGCCCACAAGAAGGTTACAGCTATATTTATAACGGAAGTAAAGGCCTTCTTGGAGGCAACAGATGGTATGTTTATTTGGTCATCGAATCAACTATTTTATGGAAGAATTCAAGCAAAATAATGACAGGTTGGGGGAAATGGCAATATCTAATTATATTCCAAGTGGCAACATTTGTAATATGTATTAAAGCTGATTCTTCTGTGCAATTTGTAAAGGAATTTCACATCTTGACAATTATACTACCTGGCGAAGATTGGTTTTCCATCACTCATCTTTCTGATAATTGGTGTGGACATGAATGCAACAACATAATTTCAATAATTATATAATGATGCATTTAAATAATCAAAATATCATGGCTTGTTGGTTTGCTCTTCTTCATGGTAGTACTTGCACTTAAGTTTGTCGGCCTGGTTAAATGAGCTTTTCAGTGACATATTTGATTGTTTGGGCTTGTCATTGACATTGTTGGTTGAGTTTCTTGATTAAAATGATGGATTGTGCAGGCCCATCTCTAAACCGTTGTTTAAATTATCATACAGAGCAATGATAATGTAAATCACTAACATTACAATACTTCTATATGGGAAATAAATACCTCCATTTTTGGCCTCAAAGGATATCCGAAAAATTCCATCAATTAGTGTGCCGGATAATTGTTCATCGTTTGTCCATTCTATAAGTTCCAATGAGCGATCTGCAGGATGAAATAAAAAGGATCATGATAACACAAATAAATAATTGGGTTTACATTTTGAAAAGGACAGCAAATTCAGGGTCATCACCTTGAAACCGTCTTAACAGTTTACGAATGAAAATTGTATCCCCATTGTCATGACAGTATGACTTTGATAATTATGACCATATAATTTAGCACCATTTCAATGATTTCACTAAATCACCCATGGGTTAAACAAAAAAAAACATAACTCATCAAAAATCAGCAATTTGAGAAAAATTGCTTCCCTTAAGAAATTTGTTATTATGCAATTCAACCACAATGGTACCAATAAAATAAGAGGTAGAGTATAAAGAACTTTGTTGAATACATTGCATGGTGTTGTACACAATGCTTTTGTAACTACATGGATGAAACCTTATTTAGATATGACGTTGCGAAACCACAGCGTTTTTTAATGATGATGTAAAGTTTAATACGCTTCATATTTATATACCTTTTAATGCAGAGCTCAGTGAATATTGCAGGACTGTTGCTGTGAACAATAGCTATATATCTACATATTAAAATTAACATGGCTGCTTTTTGGTGGCGGTTTACCGGGTCATATCTAGAAGAGAATTTAAAGATCAAATATGGAACCTTTCTTGCCACTGACAGTATTACCTAACAGCTGACAAGCAAGATGCAGAGGATTACTTACTTGTAGCATCACCATTTTGCCATACAAATCCATTGGTAGCATAGCCTTGCTTGAGAGCAACGACCCCAAGCCATTCCTCTCGCAGGATTGTCTCATTGATCTGCACCACGTTTGAATCTGGACTGGTCCTGAGAAAGGTGGTTTGGTTGTTGTTGTAAACAAGAATGGTTGTGTTAACAAGCGGGGATCCGCTAGAGGAGAAAACAGCGACTGTCAAATCTGCTTGAATCCCTGAGCTCTCTGTTGAAGGCAAAGGAACCTCTGTGCTTGCTGATGTTGTTGTGGCTGATGTTGTTGTGGCTGATGCTGTTGAAGTTGATGGTGGAGGTGTTGTTGCAGCCATAAGCCATGAAGATGACATCTCTGCAGTGTATCTCCAGAAAAGATTCAGGTCATCATCCAGGATGACCTCTCCTTGACCACCCTCTATCCATAAACCTGCAGAAAGTGATACATTTTAAAGTGCAGGTATTTGAAGAAGAAAAAAGGGTCATGAAGGGACAATATAGTACAGTGGGTTAATCATCAACCTTCAAGGATACACTGTAAATGTAAGAAGAAATTGTAATTGCATCACAAAACACATGTCTGTCTTGAATGAGAATGGACAACATCAATCAGAGAAACTCTCAGAAAATTTGAAACTACAGGGAAAGAGAAAGAGAAAGAAAGGAAGACCAAGAATAATGAGGAGATCCATCTTGAAATAACGGATTTCTCCTTGATGTCAAGTTGGGCTGACATGATCAGGATATAATTTTCAAAAAACACCATAAACGCCATAGGTACCGGTAGGAAGGAATTCCTTAAAATGCTGTAAAGCGTCGAAATCTGCAGCCTAACAAAGCCGGGTAATCATGGAGCGCCTTGAGGACCTTTGCAAGGTCGATATGTGCGCTACATAAGAATCTAATATTATTATTATTATAAACCCTCAGTATATCGGAGTGTGGAAGTTTTCAAGATATTGCAAATAAAATATTAGGGCTTATCATTATGTTGCCTACATGAAAAGGCAGCTTTCATCAAAAGTGTTGGTTCTATGGAAGCCTTACCTGTCTCTTCATTGTACAGGTAAGCTGTAATATTATCCCCTGCGCTAACGTTAAAATCGGAAGAGATGGGTAGAGTAAAGAGGACATCCTGTAAGTCAATCTCTTCGCTGCCTCCAATCTGCAGAAGGGCCAAGTCCATGGCTGCCACTGGATCGATTGGCATGATGTCACCGTAGCCATCCTCTGTCAAACCCGGAGGGAGGTAGGCTGCAGGTCCATCGCTTGTAGCATAACCAAAACTACCCGGAAATGGGTCCAAATCGGAGATAAAACTTACAGTGGCTGTTGATGAAAACAAAATTAGAAAAATGTAGTCTTGGTCCTCTTATAGACAATCTTATTGGTAGGTATTGCAGCTGCCCGCAAGAAGGCTACAGCTATGTATTTCTAACAGAATTACAGGCCTTCTTGTAGGCAACAGATGGTCTGTTTATTTGGTCATCGAATCAATTCTTTTATGAAAGAATTCTTGCAAAAAAATGACAGGCGGGAGAAATGGCAATATCTAATTATATTTCAAGTGGAAACATTTGTAATATGCATTAAAGCTGACTTTCCTGTGCAATTTGTAAACGAATTTCACATCTTGATGATTATACTACTTGGCAAAGATAAGTTTTCCATCACTCATCTTTCTGATAATTGGTGTGGACATGAATGCAACAACATAATTTCAATAATTATATGATGATGCATTTAAATATTCAAAATATCTGTTTGTTATGGGATTCTTGGTGTTAGTCCATGTAATTTAGTTTCATTGGCCTTGTTCATTTTACATGATGGTTGAATGGGCTTTTCAGTGACATATTTGGTTGTTTGGGCTTGTTCAATGGTTGATCTGTGTTTGTTATCGACATTGTTGGTTGAGTTTCTTGATTAAAATGATGGATTGTGCAGGCCCATCTCTAAACCGTTGTTTAAATTACCATACAGAGCAATGATAATGTA
The DNA here is from genome assembly GCA_035222895.1 of Strongylocentrotus droebachiensis. NCBI lineage: Eukaryota > Metazoa > Echinodermata > Echinoidea > Camarodonta > Strongylocentrotidae > Strongylocentrotus > Strongylocentrotus droebachiensis. The sequence goes on along the minus strand of JAVYIG010005081.1, from coordinate 13,487 downwards.
AATCACTAACGTTACAATACTCCTACATGGGAAATACATACCTCCATTTTTTGCTTCAAAGGATATTCGAAATCTACCATCAATTAGTGTGCCGGATATTTGTTCATCGTTTGTCCATTCTATAAGTTCCAATGAGCGATCTGTAGTATGAAATAGAAAGATCATGGTAACAAAAATAAATAATTGGGCATACATTTTGAAAAGGACAGCAATTTCAGGTTCATCAACTCGAAACCATCTAATAATTAACCAAAAAAAATAGTATCCCCACTGCCGTGAAAGCATGACTACTATAATAATTATGACCACATAATGTACCACCATTTCAGTGAATTTATTAAATCATCCATGGGTTAAACAAAAAAGATCATAACTCAACAAAAATCTAAAAGTTGAGAAATTTGCTACCCTTGAGAAATTTGTTATTATGCAATTAAGCCACGCTACAAGGTGTTTACGATGGTACCAATACAATAAGAGGTTGAGTGTCAAGTATTATGTTAAATGCATCGCATGGTGTTGTACACAAGATAGCTACATGGATAAAACCGCTTTTAGAGAGTACGTTGCAAAACCACAGCGTTTTTTAATGATGATGTCAAGTTTAATACGCTTCACATTTCTGTATCCTTCTATTTTACACAGAGCTCAGTGAATACCTCGCAGGAATTGCAAATTATCTACACGTTAAATACAACATGGCTGCTTTTGGTGGCAGTTTACTGCATCATATTGGGAAGAGCCTTAAAAAAACCAAGCTTTCTTGCCACTGCATTATCTTAAAGCTGACAAGCAAGATGTAAAGAATTACTTACTTGTAGCATCACCACTTTGCCATACAAATCCATTGGTAGCATAGCCTTGCTTGGTGGCAACAACCCCAAGCCATTCCTCTCGCAGGATTGTCTCATTGATCTGCACCACGTTGGAATCTGGACTTGTACTGAGAAAGGTGGTTTGGTTGTTGTTGTAAACAAGAATGGTTGTGTTAACAAGTGGGGACCCGCTAGAGGAGAAAACAGCGACTGTCAAATCTGCTTGAATCCCTGGGGTCTCAGTTGAAGGCAAAGGAACCGCTGTGCTTGCTGATGTTGTTGTGGCTGTTGCTGTTGAAGTTGATGGTGGTGGTGTTGTGGCAGCCATAAGCCATGAAGATGGCATCTCTGCAGTGTATCTCCAGAAAAGATTTAAGTCATCATCCAGGATGACCTCTCCTTGACCACCCTCTACCCATAAACCTGCAGAAAGCAGGTATTTGAAGAACAAAAAAAATACAGTGGGTTAATTTTCAATGTAAGAAGAGATTGTAATTGCATCACAAAACACATGTCTGTTTTGAATGAGAATGGACAACAGCAATTAGAGAAACTCTCAGAAAATTCGAAACTACAGGGAAAGAGAAAGAGAAAGAATGGAAGACCAAGAATAATGAGGAGATCCATCTTGAAATAACGGATTTCTCCTTGATGTCAAGTTGGGCTGACATGATCAGGATTTAATTTTCAAAAAACACCATAAACACCATGGGTACCGGTAGGAAGGAATTCCTTAAAATGCTGTGAGCTTCGAAATTGGCAGCCTAACATAGCCGGGTAATGTTGGAGCGCCTCAAGGACCTTTGCAAGGTCGATATGTGCGCCATATAAGAATCCAATATTATTATTATTATTATTATAAACCCTCAGTATATCGGAGTGTGGAAGTTTTCAAGATATTGCAAGTAAAAGATTTGGGCTTATCATTATGTTGCCTACATGAAAAGGCAGCTTTCATCAAAAGTGTTGTTTCTATGGAAACCTTACCTGTCTCTTCATTGTACAGGTAAGCTGTAATATTATCCCCTGCGCTAACGTTAAAATCGGAAGAGATGGGTAGGGTAAAGACCACATCCTGTAAGTCAATCTCTTTCCTGGCTCCCGTCTGCAGAAGGGCCAAGTCCATGGCTGCCACTGGATCGATTGGCACGATGTCACCGTAGCCATCCTCGGTCACACCCTGAGGTAGGTAAGATGCAGGTCCATCGCTTGTAGCATAACCAAAACTACCCGGGAATGGGTCCAAATCGGAGATAAAACTTACAGTGGCTGTTGATGAAAACAAAATTAGAAAGATGTAGTCTTGGTCCTCTTATAGACAATCTTATTTGGAGATATTGACAGCTGCCCGGAAAAAAGGGCACAGCTATGTAAAGGCCTGCTTGTAGGCAACAGACGGTCTGTTTATTTGGTCATCGATTCAACTCTTTTATGAAAGAATTCTTGCAAAAAATGACAGGCGGGAGAAATGGCAATATCTAATTATATTCCAAGTGGCAACATGTGTAATATGCATTAAAGCTGATTCTCCTGTACAATTTGTAAATGAATTTCATATCTTGAGGATTATACTACTTGGCAAAGATAAGTTTTCCCTCAATCATCTTTCTGATAATTGGTGTGGACATGAATGCAACAACATAATTTCAATAATTATGTGATGATGCATTTAAATATTCAAAATATCTGATTGTTAGTTTGGGCTTCTTGGTGTTAGTCCATGTAATTTAGTTTCATAGGCCTTGTTTATTTAACATGTTAGTTGAATGGGCTTTTCAGTGACATATTTGGTTGATTGGGCTTGTTCAATGGTTGATCTGTGTTTGTTATCGACATTGTTGGTTGAGTTTCTTGATTAAAATAATGGATTGTGCAGGCCCATCTCTAAACCGTTGTTTAAATTATCATACAGAGCAATGATAATGTAAGCCACCAACGCTACAATACTCCTACATGGGAAATACATACCTCCATTATTTGCTTCAAAGGATATTCGAAATCTACCATCAATTAGTGTGCCGGATATTTGTTCATCGTTTGTCCATTCTATAAGTTCCAATGAGCGATCTGTAGTATGAAATAGAAAGATCATGGTAACAAAAATAAATAATTGGGCTTACATTTTGGAAAGGACAGCAATTTCAGGGTCATCAACTTCAATTGAAACTCTCTAATAATTAACTAATAAAAATAGTCTCCCCATTGTCATGACAGTATGACTAACATAATAATTATAACCGTATAATTTAGCACCATTTCAGAGATTTCATTAAAAATCACCCATGGGTTAAATAAAAAAAAGATCCTAACTCAACAAAAACCCAGAAATGTCACAAGGTGTATACGATGGTACCAATAATATATGAGGTAAAGTATCCATTATTTTGTTAAATGCATTGCATGGTGTTGTACACAAGATAACGACATGGATAAATGTTTAGAGATTATGTTGCAAAACAAAACTTTTATTTAATGATGACATTAAGTTAAATACGCTTCACATTTCTGCAGCCTTTTATTAAACACAGAGCTCAGTGAATACCTCGCAGGAATTGCCAATTATCTACACGTTAAATACAACATGGCTGCTTTTGGTGGCAGTTTCCTGCATCATATTGGGAAGAGCCTTAAAAAAACCAAGCTTTCTCGCCACTGCATTACCTTAAAGCTGACAAGCAAGATGTAGAGGATTACTTACTTGTAGCATCTCCACTTTGCCATACAAATCCATTGGTAGCATAGCCTTGCTTGGTGGCAACGACCCCAAGCCATTCCTCTTGCAGGATAGTCTCATTGATCTGCACTACGTTGGAATCTGGACTGGTCCTGAGAAAGGTGGTTTGGTTGTTGTTGTAAACAAGAATGGTTGTGTTAACAAGTGGGGATCCGCTAGAGGAGAAAACAGCAACTGTCAAAGCTGCTTGAATCTCTAGGTTCTCAGTTGAAGGCAAAGGATCAGTTGACGTAGCAATGGAATCTGTGACATTGTTGTCAGTGGTAATGTCTGTGCTTGCTGCTGTTGTTGTTGTGGCATTCACAGGGGTTGAATCTGTTCCACTTACAAGTGTTGGAGTGGTTATGATTACAGTTGAAGGCGTAGTAACTGTGGTAGCATTTCCTGTTGGTGGAGGTGGTGGTGGTGGTGTTGGTGGGGGTGGAGGGGGAGGTGTGGTAGAAACTGAATCTGTGACATTAGTAGGTGTTGCCTCTGTTCCATTTGTAGGTGTTGCCTCTGTTCCATTGGTAAGTGTTGCCTCTGTTCCATTGGTAGGTGTTGCCTCTGTTCCATTTGTAGGTGTTGGCTCTGTTCCATTTGTAGGTGTTGGCTCTGTTCCATTTGTAGGTGTTGGCTCTGTTCCATTGGTAGGTGTTGCCTCTGTTCCATTTGTAGGTGTTGGCTCTGTTCCATTTGTAGGTGTTGCCTCTGTTCCATTGGTAGGTGTTGGCTCTGTTCCATTTGTAGGTGTTGGCTCTGTTCGATTTGTAGGTGTTGGCTCTGTTCCATTTGTAGGTGTTGCCTCTGTTCGATTTGTAGGTGTTGGCTCTGTTCCATTCGTAGGTGTTGCCTCTGTTCCATTAGTAGGTGTTGGCTCTGTTCCATTTGTAGGTGTTGGCTCTGTTCCATTTGTAGGTGTTGCCTCTGTTCCATTTGTAGGTGTTGGCTCTGTTCCATTTGTAGGTGTTGGCTCTGTTCCATTTGTAGGTGTTGGCTCTGTTTCATTTGTAGGTGTTGCCTCTGTTCCATTTGTAGGTGTTGCCTCTGTTCCATTTGTAGGTGTTGGCTCTGTTCCATTTGTAGGTGTTGCCTCTGTTCCATTTGTAGATGTTGGCTCTGTTCCATTTGTAGGTGTTGGCTCTGTTCCATTTGTAGGTGTTGGCTCTGTTCCATTTGTAGGTGTTGGCTCTGTTCCATTTGTAGGCGATGGTACTGTTCCATTTGTAGGTGTTGGCTCTGTTCCATTTGTAGGTGTTGGCTCTGTTCCATGTGTAGGTGTTGCCTCTGTTCCATTTGTAGGTGTTGGCTCTGTTCCATTTGTAGGTGTTGGCTCTGTTCCATTTGTAGGTGTTGGCTCTGTTCCATTTGTAGGTGTTGGCTCTGTTCCATTTGTAGGCGATGGTACTGTTCCATTTGTAGGTGTTGGCTCTGTTCCATTTGTAGGTGTTGCCTCTGTTCCATTTGTAGGTGTTGGCTCTGTTCCATTTGTAGGTGTTGGCTCTGTTCCATTTGTAGGTGTTGGCTCTGTTCCATTTGTAGGTGTTGGCTCTGTTCCATTTGTAGGCGATGGTACTGTTCCATTTGTAGGTGTTGGCTCTGTTCCATTTGTAGGTGTTGGCTCTGTTCCATTTGTAGGTGTTGCCTCTGTTCCATTTGTAGGTGTTGGCTCTGTATCAAGTGGAGGTGTTGCCTTTGTGCCATTTTTAGGTGTTGGCTCTGTTCCGTTCGTAGGTGTTGGCTCTGTTCCATTTGTAGGTGTTGGCTCTGTATCAATTGGAGGTGTTGCCTCTGTGCCATTTGTAGGTGTTGGCTCTGTTCTATTTGTAGGTGTTGCCTCTGTTCCATTTGTAGGTGTTGGCTCTGTTCCATTTGTAGGCGATGGTACTGTTCCATTTGTAGGTGTTGGCTCTGTTCCATTTGTAGGCGTTGGCTCTGTTCCATTTGTAGGTGTTGGCTCTGTTCCATTTATAGGTGTTGGCTCTGTTCCATTTGTAGGCGATGGTACTGTTCCATTTGTAGGTGTTGCCTCTGTTCCATTTGTAGGCGATGGTACTGTTCCATTTGTAGGTGTTGGCTCTGTTCCATTTGTAGGTGTTGGCTCTGTTCCATTTGTAGGTGTTCGCTCTGTTCCATTTGTAGGTGATGCCTCTGTTCCATTTGTAGGCGATGGTACTGTTCCATTTGTAGGTGATGCCTCTGTTCCATTTGTAGGTGTTGGCTTTGTATCAATTGCAGGTGTTGCCTCTGTTCCATTTGTAGGTGTTGCCTCTGTTCCACTAACAGTTGTTGCAGTTACCACCTCTATGGCTTCAGCTAACACCCATGAATCTATTCTTGGAGCTGTGAGTTCCAATAACAATGTAGAACTGTCATCTCCAGCTATTACTATCCAGTTTCCATTCTGCATCCAATGACCTACAGAAAAAATGACACAAATATTGTATGAAATTCAAATTGAATATAACTACTGTTTCTTCAACGTCCAGCTAGTGTAACAATTCTGTGGAAATGATCTTGCAACTATGATTAGAATAATGTTCAAACTATCACTTAAAAAATCATCCAAAACTACTTATCACAGGCATAGTGAGAGATGACAGGGCCATTCCCCTCCCCCAATCCTCTTGTACAGATCCATGTTTCTTTGCTTAAACTATAAATCTGGATATTCAATGTATTCCCCTAAAAAATAATTAACCAAGTGTTGATAATTATTGCAGAGTTTTCCCTCTTAACTATTGTATTCATAGGGAATAATTTAAATGATCCACATGCCTTTCATTCCACTTGATCTTTCTCATTAAGCAAATAAACAAATAAATGTATTATGTTTTTGTTTGTTTTTGTGTAGAGTGAAAAAAAAGGCAAACCAAATGAAACAACTTCCTAAACTCTACTCACCAGTGTTTTCGTCAAAGTAGAACGCGGGCAAGACATCACCCTTTGACAGTGGGGAATCCTCTTTGACGGGAACTCTGAAAGTCACATTCTCCAGACCTTTGACCTCCTCATACGTGTCATTGATTAGAGAAAACTCTACTGCTACGTATGGTTCAATGACTACCAGGGTGCCGTTAACATCCTCAAAGACGGTCTCTGGTAAAAGTGGAGACTGGCCTTGGACGACTAGATAACCAGGAAGTGATTCGGAAATGGACTGTTCTTCAGAGGCAGGGACCTCGATGGAGCCTGAGAGGAATGAAGTAAAAAGAAGTGAATTTGATGGACAAGAAACCTTCTATTTAGAGCTAGAAGAGTTTTAACTCTTTGACCAAATATATGGGTTAACACTCTTCTGCCTCTTGGCAAATGAAAAATTATTTTGAAAGAATTTAGTTTTTTTAATGTATATCACTTTTCAATACCTTAAAAAGTACTGTATTCTATTTTGGTGTTTTTTTAGCGATAGTATGTTTCAAGCAACAACAACAAAAGTGTAGACTTAATCAAAACATTACAATTAAACAAACGGTAACTATTTCATTTCAAAAAAGATTTATATGAGATTTTGGGGGTATATTTATGAGATTCAAATCTACCTCCATCTTGTATCTCCAAAACAAGGAATCCTGTCTCCTGATCAACAGCACGATCCAACGAGCCATTTACCAGAATGCCCAGCTGAACAGAAGAGGCTAACATAGAGAGAAAAGGTGAAAAATATTGTTAGATGTATGCCTACATGAAACATCTATGGATAGAAATGGAGTCCAAGTGACGGATGAAGGGTTTCCTTAGAGCCATAAGGATATAGGTCAAAATCTATGACAAGCAAAATAGAAAAGCTTTTCAGATTTGTCATGGGGGCACAGTTTGTGCTGGTGCACAGGATATGGAGATTCTGTGCCTTCATACTCCTCCCCCTTCTCCCTCCCACCCAGCAAATGTGGTCCTCTGCATCATTCAAAGCAACATCACAAATTACTTTTTCCAAGAAGAAGGGTATAATGCCAAAGTATACCCAATTTGGAGCTTTTAATCTCAGTAGTTCAAGCTTGAGTCAAGCAGTCACTCGTACAAGTTGAAATGTTGAGAAAAAATATTGCCTTTTCATCCTGAATTTCATAATCCCATCCATTCCTTTTAAATTTCTCTTAAAAGCACATTTTACTTGAAGATGTTAACATCTCATCCTAATATTTCTCTGAGAATATTAGAAAGATTTTGAATTATGTTTCAAATCGCAACCATTATGACATGCATATGCATGATCATTATCATCATTTATATTATTATTGTTTTCATAATTGTCATTAGCATGATTATTATTATTATCATCATTCTGGTTATTATCAATATCATCAACATTAACATTAGTGTCACGCAGTTTGATTAAGATATTTGATGTAATATTATGTATATATTTTATTCCATGCTTTAGTCTACTTTACAACTATCCATGATTATTGTACCAGTCTATGTTAAGGATGTCTTGCTATAATTACGCTATTACAAATCCAGCCAGCTCGATCCCAATTGCTTTGCATACAGCGGAGTTCTATTCTCTCCTCACTTTGACCTTGCCTTAACTTTCAGAACTTTCACTCTCTCCCTCCTCACTTTGACCTTGCATTCACTTTCAGAACTTTCACTCTCTCCCTTCTCACTTTGACTTTGCCTGACTTTCAGAGCTCTCGTTCTTTCCCTTCGCCCTTGTTTGCCCGAAACTCTCATTTCAACCTTGCACTGTCCTTCAGCCCTTTCAGCTTGCTTCTTGTCTTGACTTTCTCCTGTCCTTGTATCCTCTCTCTCAATATGACTTTGAGCTCTCTATTTATGTGCTCAATGACACCCTTCTCCCTAAATACTCCGGCAGCGCGATACTTGTGACCTACATGACTGGTCTTTCTCCATCTCTCTCGAAGGGTACATGTATATAAGACAGACTGCATTTCGTATCTTAGGCAGTTAGAGAGCGAAGAATCTGTCAGTGAAGAGTGAAACTAGTGAGCTGTCGAGAGTTAATTGTGTCAGTTAGTGTGACAAGCCTGTCATCACAGTGTTTGAAAGCGAGAGTACTTTACGAATGGGATAGAGAGCCAACCAGTCAGAAATGGTCTCCAGTCATGTTAGTCTATCTTCTTAGCCTGTTCTAACGCCTGCTGCATTATTTTGCCTCTCTGATTCGCAAGACATTCTCTTTTATCCATCCTTGTAAATGTGTTTGGGTTTGCTGTAATAAACTCTTCAACTGTAATTCCTGCCTCTCGAGTGTTTATTCTCCCCGAATCTCGGCCATCCCTAACAACTAACCTTCAACATACAACGGGGCTATATTTTTGGGACTTTTACTTCCTATATTGTCGAACAATATAAGTCGCCGTTACATTATCATTACGTTATCATAAGCATTATCATCATACTTCAAGCATTTTTGATCCCTAATTGGCACAATCTTCTACAAGTACATATCTATAGACTTGTGTTATAAATATAATAGAAACATTTAACTTCTGAAAACAGTACTAACAATTGCACACTTGCTGAAAAAAATTAGCCTTTATAACAGTACATCACGGAACACTTACTTCTATTATCTGACAATTCCCACTGGAAACCGCTGGCCAGCATATCCAAGTTGGTAACAATAACACCGAGGCGCTCAGTGGATGACAGCGGAACCGCCACTGTCACGGAGCCCGAGTCGGCTGGGGTTGAAAACTGGTAGCTCTCGTTGCCCGACACCACCAATACCATCGCCTCATACAGCTCGCTTTCAAGAGAGTCGGTTAAAGCGATGGAGAGGGTGATGAGTGGTATATCGCAGGTAGTTCCTGTCCAGTCTCCATCGCATATGCAGGTCAAAGACTTGGTGCATTTCTGTTAAGTATCAGGTTCGATAAGAAGAATTTGTAAATATTCATCTATATGAGCACAGTCTACAGGCCTAGACAGATGGGGAATTCCTCAACAACACTGACAAATGTGTAGTGGCGGTCAGTGGAGCCAGACGTTATCACAACCCCGATTCAACGGAACAACTTGGCTATCTGCTACGCAAACTTCGGTCCCTATTCTCGTTACACAAAACATTGATGATCGGCATATGCCGATATGGATGACTGCATATCACGGGCTCAGTGAAGCCAGGAAGCTGTAATGAATGGAGATACCTTCTCGAAAGAATTTCCCGAGGAAAAATATATTCAAGATTAACTTGGCTTAACAAAAAGAAATGTAACCCTCTCCAGCCATCAAATATATCAACATCTGTCCTTATCAATGCACAGTTCCTCTTGGTATTCCAAATATTACGAAAATGTTACGTAACTCCGTCTGCTTGCCGAAGTTCTCTATTCACTCGGTCGTAAAAATATGCAGGCATCAAGCTTTGCAGACATGCGTGGCACCGAAAATTAGGTCGTGTTTAGTGAAGATGTATTTAGCTATAAACATATAAATTACAGAATTCCCGATATATGACCAATGTAACTTTATATTGGTTATCATTTGCTTTTATCGTGCTCGGATAGCTCTACTGAAGACTAAACAATTTCAACCCAGCAAAATCGACCAAGGAAATCGTGAGTTAGAGCGAATGTAGGTTTTCATCATCATGACTTTTCTCATCTATAATTATTGAAATTTCCCCGAAAATTTCCGATATTTGTATATAGCTAGGAAGGTAATCCAATGGTTTATCCCCCTAAAGAACTAATGAAAATGTGTTATATATTTGCGCATTTGTTGGACGAGGATTAACAGTTTTCAATTCATCACCACTTTTCACCCAAGTGAGGGACGGTAACGCATAAGCCGCCGGACTCGCTGGCCTGGGGCTGTGGGTGGAACCGGCAGGACTTAGAGCCACTAGGGAGGTGTATGCATGGTCTCGGAGAGGGATTAAGGGGATTATGGTAGGGGAAACAAGAGACGCGCGGTGCCACGGATGGCTTCAAAGGGGCTTCTTGGACGGTATCTCCATTCAGCTTCCTGGTGAAGCTATGCACCACGATATGTAATGCCTGGATTACATTTGGCCTGCGATTAGTCTACGGAGCCCGTATCCTGCCCGTATCCCCCTTTTCGTGCGGCCTCTTTGCGGAGGCAGGAGGCGGCCGTGAGATTTTCGTACGGATTCACGGGCTCCGCAGCCTTTACGATTTTGTTTCGCGAGAAGGTAAACAAGTTTGTAAAAATCGTAAGCCCGTAGCCCGTCATATGAACAAATTTTGGGCATCTGCTCACGCGGTCTCGCTCCGCGGTCTACAACACGTGAAATCGTCTTTGAAAATGCGCTAAGTATGCAAAGAAATGCTCCTACGAGGTAAACAAACTTTGAATTCACACCATCTCGGGTGGAAATCACATATTCAAATACTGTTCTTTCCACTGATACCAATTTCGAACTGATTTGAATACTGGAAAATAGGGCCTTTTCGTCTTCAAAAATGGACAACAATCATTCAATTTGTGATTTCTCTATGGAGGTCACAGGAAAATTCGCTTTTTTCACTGGGGTTGTGTACTTCAAGGAGCTAATGCTCGTAACTGCGACTTGTTATTGGGCCATCTCGGGTGCCAAAACATAGGGTATATAATCCCGTGCCGTCTGATGTAAAACATAATTTGATTGGTTGTCGAGAAATTAGGGCCAATTTCAATCCAATGAAAAGAAGCTTTCTGAAATTTACGCATCGACCTCCTATTTTATGCATTGTGCGTAAGCGAAGTTTTTACACAGCGGACAATGAGGCTTACACACCGTGCTCGCAGCGTGCGTATTTCGACCACAAATTTGACTCAGCTCCGCGGCGATGGAAAAGACACATTTTATGTTGATTTCAGCAATTTACTGAAGGGAATTTAGATATTATTGACGATCTTTTACAAAAAAGGTGTGTAGGGATTAGATTATATCTCTCACGAGACACTGAATTCTTTAGTTTCCTGAAATTTAGCAAATTAGTGGCACTCTGAACTCGCTTTATGAGCAGATCTAAATATTCATGGTCGATCTGCTAGTGAAGGAATCGCGTATTCATATTGCAGGGTGATCCCGCCTATCTTAGACGGAGGGATGACAATGGACTTATGAATTGTGATGTGCATCTGCATCTACTAGACTAACATATATAATTTCCTGATTTTTTTCTTTTTTTTCGGGAGAAGAAGAGGGAAGAGAGAGAGAGACAGAAAGAGAGAGTTGACAAGTCACGCTCGCACAGCGGTGTTGACATTCACACTCTCACCAGTTTTATACGATAAACCCCTATTTCATAAAATCGACGAGTCCGGTACCTTGGTGTTACGCTCTAGTGCACTCGAACGTTCGTCGTCTGTGTGGATGTACACAAAATGCCTCATTGATCTTTTGGCCGAATGTGGGTCAATTTGTTCATATGATCCATGTCGTAGGTGGCATTGCACAATCCCCGCACGGGCATCGCCCGGAAGCCTCGCACTGATTGTGCAGCAAACGTACGATTTTTCGGTGAACAAGGGGACCGCGCCTTCTCCGCGCAACCTTTGCACGGAAGCTGCACGGGCTCCGTAGATTTCCGGGCGGAGGCTGCGGAGACTGCACGGCTACTGCATTCAAATTGCACGATTTCTGTACAATCTCCGAGCAGCCTCTATACGGATTTGCCCCGGCCTGCCCCCGAGGGCCAAAACAATAAATGGCACGGTGCTCGTAGATAATGTAAACACAAACATCGTAGCTCGTAGCCTCCTACGATGTCTACGAAAAATCGTAGACTAAGTTATCGTACGGCGCCCGGGGCAAATGTAATCCAGGCATAAATGACATAGACCAGTGTCTTTTCTCCTTTCAGCAGACAAATAACAAATTTTCGAATTGAAAAGGATAGGCCTAGCTAGAGTAAAAGGATACATTTAATACTTAGGTTTGTTTTGTTTTTGACAGTTTCCAACTACTATTACTACCATGCGCGTACACAGGGGGAGGGGGGGGGGTTTGGGGGGGGTTAACCCCCCCCCCCTTGGTATTTTTCTGTGTGTACACCCCCCCCCCCCCATAACCCCCTAAACCCCCCCCCCCCCTTTGGATTTTTCTTTTTTTTTAATTAAAAAAATAAAAAATATTCCCATGGCTGACCTAAAAAAGGTGACCTTACCTCACCCCCCCCCCCCCCCCAACGGAGCAAAATGTCAAATTTTCAAATTTCAGGACCCCCCCCCAAAAAAAAAAGTGTCCTCTTACCCCCCCCCCCCCCCCCCCCCCCCCCCCCCCCCCCCCCCCCGCTTATTCAGCGGTCGGTCGGCTGAGTCGTTGCTATTTTTGGGGACCAAAAAAAAAAGAAAAAAAGTGACCTCTTACCCCCCCCCCCCCCCCCCGAGTCGTTGCGAAATTTTCGGCCCGATTTATAAATGTTAAAACCCCCCCTTGAAAAAATCCTGCGTACGCGCCTGATTACTACTACTACTACTACTACTACTACTACAACCTGTACTACTAAGAAGTTGGATGGAATACTGACCTGTTTCCCTTTTCAAATCTGTACAAAAAACCTGCAAAATCTAATAACCTTTCTTTTCTTTGTCGCCTTGTCAGTGATTAATTTTAATTAAATTAACATCTCCTTTCTTTCTGCTTACTTAGGAAATGTGCCCCCCCCCCTCCACTTTCAGAATCTGGATACGCCTCTGTCATTAGAAGAAAAAACGAAATTGACAGTTTTGCCAATCCTATATACTGACCCCGTTTCCTGAGCAAGGTATACCCGGTGTAAGCAGTCGGGGCACCTGTCCAATGAATAAGCGTCCTCGACTGCTGTACAGCTGTAGTCAAAGCACACCTGTGAGAAAAAACATGGGATTCAATATTCCAAACTTGTTTTCTTTAAGAATAATGCTAATGTTTAAAATGTCTTAGTAAAATGAAATCTTAAGGTAACTTCAAGGAAAACATACAAATATTCAAACTCACATATTTATTTATTTATTTATTTCTAATATTTAGACAGGGTGACTCATTATCACCAATAATGGTG